>JABASM010001144.1:0-16100 GCA_019776545.1 Brachystomella parvula | reverse complement strand
AAAAAAAACTTGTACAAAAAATTTTCCATATTTTGAAAAAAAATCTGAATTTCGAAAAATGGTCTAAATCGACTCAGAAAGAGATTTCCGAAAAACCAGATATAGGGTTTTTCAAAAATACTTCAAAATTTTTCGATCCAGGGGTTCGGTTTGTACCCAACAAGACTAGGTGGTAGTAAGCATTGGGACCTTTAAGTTAACAGCCCCTGTAAACTGCAATCATAGTTGAAATTTTAGTAGTTGAGATTTTCACCTACTTGAGATTTTCACCTGACACCGATTCAGCGACATTTAAAGTAGTAATGAAATGAATTGGAAAATTTCACATAGGGTCGGTGGGGGTAACTGTGGACAGTGGGGCAACTGTGAACAGCTTGATTTTCAAACATTAAACACGTGTGTTGAAATCATTAAAAATTCGTGCAATATGTTTTAGTTATTTAAAAACATGTATGTAATGTTTAAAAATAGAGCCGTCCATTGTTGCTCCACCGTCCACAGTTACCCCTACCAACCCTATTACTATATGAGATATTCACTTATGCATTTTCGGTTTTCACATTTTGGAATTTCACATTTGGGATTTTAACATTTTGTTTTTAAAATTAAATGCAGTTCGATAAAAAAAAAAATTATTTCTAACTGGCTGGTGCAGGCGCCTGCGTTTTCAGGCAGCATAGTAGCAATATCGAGGCCTGCAGTTTTGTTTGAAAGTAGATAACCTAGATAATCTAAGAAGCAAAAACTTAATTAGACGGTGAGAAATGTGTCTCGCTGCTGCACTGGACTCGCCTGCAACCGCTTATCATCGTCGAAATCTCGGCCGGAAGAAATTAGCGAGAAGGGTCTACTCAGATTAGTGATTTTGTGTATGTTATGTTGGGGAAAAGGGGATTTCTGGATTTTGTCAATGGTCTAACCCCTAGATTAGGTTAAAGTGTGATAATACATAAATACGTTTTACTTCCAATTGGTTGAGCTCATTTAGAATGTTTGAGTGAGCGTTTGGGTAATTGACTGGCCTGATCTTCCTCTGCCAAAGCGTGGTCGTCCCTTTTATTTTCGCACCAGTAACAGTAGGGAACCGAATATTGTTCAGCTACTACAGAACGTCCTTACAACAAGAGGATGGAATTAAGTCTGCTTGATTTCTCTCTTTATTTTTCCAGACAGATGCTTCATGAGATCAAAACAAATTATTCCAAAAACTTTAATAAATGAAAGGGAGGAAAGAGAGAACAAAGAGAAAGTTTTTCTAGATTTGTTGTTTTGCGGCGACTTCAGTTGCATCATTCTCACCTCAGAGTTCCCACAAATCCGATTCAAAAAAAAAACTTCATTTCTACTTTTATTCAAAACATAAATCCGACCCTTAAGAACTAAACATATACTTCACCCATTCATCATGCATAGTAGTGAGAATTACGTTGACAGGCTAAAATAACGACTTAGTCACTCCAGTGAAGCAGAGCAAAATTATGAGTGTCGTTGAATTTTTTTTTTTTTGAATTTTTCACCTTCGTCCTTCAGCAGGAGGAACCCATGGATATAATCACAGGTGTGTAGTTCTCCTACATTAAGTAAAATCCTCAAGAGATTAAACTCGCCTTAACAAGTAATAATGTAAAGCGCTTTTACTCTCATCCTGTCCTAACATGGCTTCTTAAATTCACTCAAATAAACATAATTCCCATCCTGTTAATAACTTGTGTCTTTATTACATCTTTTTTTCCCTTTAAAGCCAACAGACCAATAAACTCTTACGCAAGTTACACAAATTGTTTAAGCTTCACTTCATTTGTCATCCTTTTATCCTCACCTGCTTCCAAAATTAATCCTAGTCTAGTCTCTCGAATTAAAAATCTTTTTTTTCTTTTGCCCGAAGTACCCTCCTGGAAGCCATAAAAAATAATCACTTCTCGAATTTGAAAACAAAATTAAAAAAAAGCTAGTGCTTGTCTTTTTGCAAGACTTTGAGAAATTTTATACCTGGGCTAGGTAAAATGTGTTAGGATATTTTTAAGGACGAGAATCCAAAAAATGCGAAATCCATATTGTTTAAATTTTTAGTTTTTAACTGTAAAAATCTCTCTCTTCTCACTCCTAATGGTTTTTAAACGAGCATATCTTTTGTCCACCAAAATCCGAGTCCTTAAAGTTGCGAAGTATAATTTATGAACTGATTTTATGTCCCTAAAAGTCTTAATTCCTTTTTGCCGTAGATGGCTGCGTTCCTGGTGTTAGGAGGAGTGTAGTAGGACTACCATTCCAGTAGCGTTAAGAAGATGTGAGGGTCATAAGAAGTTCACACGCGTAGAGAAGCGTTTAGCTAATAAAACTGCCCAACCAATGAGTGACAAGTAATAATAGATGAACAGGAGCCCCATACCGTGACAATCCAAAGGAAGATTTTGAGTGACAGAAATTCAGAGAAGAAGAAGTGATCTCTGGGACCCCACCCGGCGAAAGTGCCAAAAGAAAGATAGGCAAAATGAAGGGACCTGACTCTGCCAGCATAGAGTAAAGGTTCCTGAGCTTAATTTCCCACCACCCTATACTAAGCTATATCCTTACTTCTAAAAGGAGCCATTATAAATCTTCTCAACTTTGTATAAGAAAGTCCTGAGAGTCTAAGGACCCTTTGTTTGGACTCTAAATGAGAGGACGAAGATGATGATGATGTTTTGATGGGAAATGTTGTAAAAATGTACAAATCTGTTGTTCTTAAATGAGGAGGAAAGGTTGTTAAGTCATAAAAACATTTAGGTATGACCGCCCATAGTGAGACATCTCAAAAGAATATTCCCTTTTTCTCCTTCCTAAGTATTTAAACTCCGAAGAATCCGAGAGAGATTTATGACCCTCCTGCTGGACATCAAAGAAACCTGAGACTGGTTCGCTTAATTTTTCATCACTCTGATACCGTTGCTTTTGTCACTCTCGTTGATTATTCACACGCTTAGGCTAAGAAAGCCGATGACATCTGAATACACGCCCATACCCGTACACCGGCCGGAGAAAGTCTGCTTTCACTTCTGCGCTTATTTCACAGTTTTGCTGGGAATAATTCCTGCAATCTCTTTTTAGGAAGAAAAAAAATTCCCAGAAAAATAAATTGCTGAGAATGGACTTGAAATATTTTTTTTTCTTGTTGCTGCTTAGGTAATGGCGAGGTGCCACTCATTTCCCGTTACTCAAATAAATTCGTGAGTTTAAGCCGAAGATCAGGAGAATAGATTTTACATTATTATTAATTTGTGTGTTCCATTTAATCTTACTTAGGATATGTCAAAGCCTGAAGTTTCATTTGTTATTAACTTCTTTCAACTATGTAAATTCATTTAAGTGATCTTGAGGAGGATGTGGAAGGTTGAATAGGAATTCCGATGAAGATGATGATGACAGGTCATCCGGATTCTCCCCATGAATATTTCATTAGACTAATAATAATTCCACTCTGGGAAAAAAGAATATCACTTTGTTCCTTTGAAAATACCCGTGTAGCCATTAATAAATTAGACGGACCTATCGGGAAGATTAGGCCAAGAAGAGATCAAAAACTTGCAGGTGGCTGAGCAGGAAAGGAAATGATACCCAACTGATCATCATGACACCTCGGCTTAAAAGTATCGACGTCATTACTTATTTACCCATGTCCCACCTCCGCTCAACTGAATAAATAACTGAAGTTAGGCAACATTCCGCACTTCTGACCTGTCAGCTTCATTTTTATTAGCTGTGAAAATTATCCGGGAACTACCCCATACCAAGTGAGCCAGGGGATTCCAAACCAAAACCTTATCATTGGAAGAGTGCGTAAACGACAAGTCCGTAAGCGCTGCTGACGGCAGCGGCGTCATCAGCCAGTGTTTTTTTTTGGTAATACACCAACCCCATGCTGCGAAAAATTGACATTAAGAAGAAGAGAGAAAATCTTTTTTTTTCTTTTTTACAAAAATATTTTATGCCTTTCCATCCCTTTGTTATGTAACGGGGGAATTTAAATTGTGCAATTTTGGTTATTATTATGTTAAAAGGGTTTCATGGATGATGAAGATTTTTATGAAAAGAAAAGAGAAGACGGTTTTTATGAAGAACAAAACTGACATTTTAGAGTTTTAGAATTTATTTCTTTTAGTGCGTTGAGTTCTCTAGCTTCTAAAAATTTGACTTTTTGCTGTTGGATACACAAAAGACATTAGTTTTGGGTAAGAAAAGCCGATTTCACGCTCGATGATGTGCAGATGTGTTGTTATAACTTCATCTCACTCAAGCACATGTCCCGTTGTTAAGGATTCTTCTTAACATACCTTTGCGTACCTGGATGGCCGAGGCCGTCCTTGCGCGGTGGGGAACCCCCCATTATCCTCGACAAACAATTAATTTGTTTTTCACTTTTCAGCGGAGAAAGAAAAAAAACATGGAGGTTTTTTAATTTGAATTCATACAGCCGAATCTAATTTGATTCTGTAAACAATAAATAAAATTAGATCGAAATTAAGTATAGCTAGATGCTATTTAACGCTCAAGAAATGAAATGCGCTTAACGGGTTGGGGTGTGTTGCCGGTTACCATACATTTTTATGAGGAGGAGAATTTGAGGAGGAGGAGGAGGGTTACGTTTAACACAGGGGGTGAAGAGGAGAAGGAGGAGTGAGAGTAGGAGGGGGAGGAGATAGAGGAGTCGGAGTAAGAGAAGCGGAATCAGAAGGGGTAGTAATTGGAGTATGATCCGAACCGAAAATCCACAACACGTGAAAATTCCCAATGTGAAAATTTTGCTATAAGGTTTACTAATTCCCAAAATCAAACCGGAGACTAAAATGAATGCTTTTTCTGAACTTCAGAATTTTCTTCTCCTGCTCCTCCCTCCCACTCCTACTCTTACTCTGCCTCCTCAAATTTTCTCCTCAAAGAAACGTACATATGTTAACGACAACTCATCCCTCACCTTCCCTTAACACTAAGAAAAAAGAATACTAATTTTGACACTGAGAAACGGCTGAGTTTCGGCTATCATGTACGTTTTTGTGAGGAGGTAAACTTCGGAAGGAGGAGGAGGAGGAGTGACAAAAAAACTCGGGAAGAAAGTTCGGGAAAAGTTCCATTTATTTTAGGCATATTAATGAAAAACATTGATTCAGTATTGTCTTATTTTAGCTTTCAAAGAATTTTAATCTTTTCACTTTTGAAGACTTTTATTTTTTTCTTAAATTTTGCCTTTTGGTATTTCTATTATTGCCTCAACTTTATTCTAAATGATCAAACCCTTTGGTGCAAATTTTTTGGAACTTCAGAATTATTTTCTTCCTCCTCCTCCTGATGTCAGTCCTCCTCCTCCTCCTACGTTCACTCCTACTCCTACCTCCAGCCACACTCCCTGTGTTAAATGTAACCCTCCTCCTATTCCTCAATTTACCTCCTCATAAAAACGTACATGGCAGTCGAAAATCAGTCCTGAGTCAGAATGCGGCCTCCCGTTTTTAACATGTTTATAAGATTCCTTTCTTTCTCTAATATCACGAAAAATCTCGAATCCAAATGCTATTACTTTCCACACCTGGTGCTTACCGCTATTTATTAGTTCGTGTGCCAAACTTGAAACTCGCAAAATGTGATCATAGAAGTATAATTTTTATGAAATCCGGTGAAGTGTTGATGATAATGTTATCCTCTATAAAATTTAACAATGAAGAAGTGATTTTTGTATTTGTAGCCCATTGTGAAGCAAGGGGTAGTCTCCCGTCAGCTTTTACCTGTCGCTCTTTGGATTCAATCGTTTGTAAGAAGCCAAGCCGCTAAGGCATCTTTTCTAATCTTTTAAATATTTATCCCGAACACTGTAGAAAATCCGAGTTTTTCCTTTTTCCATTGTCCTTCCCTTGACAACTTTATTTCTTCATCTGCGGCAGATTCTGTTCTATTTTCCTCCTATCTGCTACATATGAATCGTAATACCTTAAATACGGATTTGGGAAGATAAGGCAGTAATTGAAAGCAATTCATAGCACCCCCTTTACTCACTCGCTCCCTTTATCCTCATAGTACCTGAGAAAAGATTTTTCGGGAACAAATGAAACTATTATCGGTGTTATGGTCCAGCACCAGAAGAAAAAGAAGAAAAAAAACTTTGCTTCACCACCATCAAAACAGGAGAATAATATATGCCTAATTTAACAAAAGGTAACTTTTTCGGTTTCAGTAATAATCGCTCCGGTGTTGGTACAAACACACCCAACAGTGGGGAGAAGGATCTGACACAATAGATCTTTTGCAAAGAGGAGATTTGTATTTTTTCAAAGGGAACGTTTTTTTTTATATATATTATATTTAAAAAGGACCCCAGCCATCGTCGCTTGCATGCTTTACACTCCACCCCCCTTTTCCGATTTAAAAATTGAAACGTCCATGTCTAAACTCTCCGTAGGATGAAGTTGTCCAAAACGCGGCCTTTCACTGACTTGGGCCCTTTTTATAAAATCATATTTATCATTTACACAGGAGACAGGGACAGTACCCTCCCGGACACCTTTTTTCTCATGAAAATAATGAGTATAGAAGTATAAACAATGACAAATATTTATCAACTAGTCAAGAGCCGCTGTTTCAGTTCAATTCATTGGATTCGTTCCCATTGTCTTTTAGCTCAATGTCCCTAATTTCAATTTATTCTCATTTGTGGTTTATTCATATCACCTCCGTAAATTCACTGCAGCATCAGCGTCGCTCTCAGCAACTCTGTACATCCTCTCCAAGGGCTAAAAAAGAATTTACAATTAGGCCAATCCTGCTGTAATTTGTAATCAGTTTCGTCTTCATCTCAATTCACCACTGCTTCAAGCAAACAGATTAATCTTTTCAAGTTGAAATACGTCAATGACAGATTTTTGCACTTTGACAGTGTCATGGACGATGAAATTTAAAGTTTTGGGTTCGTAGAGCCACAAAGCTGATAGCTCTATCAGGTTTGTGGCTCTTTCGAATTTCATTCTTAAAAATTGAATCCTGAATTTTATAATCCTATAAACCGTTTCCATGAATTTTATGAAGGAGATTTCTGGTGCTGACCTCAAAAGGGCCCACCTCCTTGGTTTCATTTAAATAAGAATTTTACAGGGGGTGCTGTATAATTTTATTATGTTTACTTTATGACATTTCCAGCTTACTCAGGTCAGTCCTGAACAGGCCACAGGAGTACAAGGAATCAACCCAAACCTTATAAAATTATACAACCCAGGAGCGCGTGCGGTAAAGGACATCTTTTTTTCAGTAAACCTGTACAAGGAGGGATTGACAGCTTTGCGCTCTTAATTAGCCTCATAGATTTATGATGTGCGCGCGTGCGGTGGAGGAAAATAATTTTCTGTTTTAAAAAGGTGCTGGAAGAATTAAGATGAGAAAAATCTTAAGAAACCGCTAATCCCCAATTTGATCTTTTACCATTTTTTTACCATGATTTTCCGTCAATATTTTTTCTTGTATTTGCAAATACAGCTTAGGGCCTGATGTTATTCTTTTGTTGCTAAACAATTTCATCGATGTGGTGGGGTTAACTTTATTTCTTGTCCAAGTTGAAAGAGAGAAAGGTCAATTGATTATGATGAATGCCTTCGAATCCTTCATCCTAAACATGATGAATTTGATTTTATTTTAGAGGCTCTTTGTAGCTCCACTGCCTACCGCCGAATATTTATTTTCTCAGATGAAACAAAATGCAAATGGTGAGCTCAAAAACCACAATGTCTCTCTTTTGAAATGGTATAGAGGGGTTTTTGGAAGTGTAAAATATCTTTATTTGGTTCTCTGAACATGATTATTTGAAGGTGACCAGGGAGTTGCGGAGAGTTGAGATATCACAGAACAAGTCAAGGCAAGCTTTCCATTGAATTTTACTAGGAGAGATTTGAAAAAGGTTTTTTTTTTTCAAATGAGGCGGAGCACTTTCCGCTCGATGATTGATCTCCTCAGAGTTGACGAGCAGCGCAAAAAGAAGTACTAAGATGAAAATCTTTTTGGAACTTCTGAGAAGAAGCCGGAGTTTTGAGCCTTTGTAATAATATTTCAATTTGGAAACAGTTAGAAAAAGTCGGAGAGTCAAAGGATTTAATTGTTAGTGTTAAGTTGTTGTTGTTACCAGCCCGAAAAGTGAAAAGATGAATCGTTCTAACCCGGATTTTCTATTGAGCTGATCCAGGGGTGCCTTTCCCTATGTAAAAAGTCAAAAGTCAGGGTGTTTGTGAGTAAATATCTTTATAGTAACTCTCCTTTTCTTCTGTGTAGGTGGGGTGATTTCAAAGGGACTACTGACCTTTTGTATTTTTCTGACTTGGGTCCTTCTTCCTCGCTCATGACAATTTAATTTTCCTATGGCTTTAAGGGTTCTCTCTTATTCTCAGATGACATATTTCTGGAGATGACTTCCTTGGGTGTCCGTCCGAGGAATAAAGGGGCCCACGTCTCACCCTTAGAAAATAATAGTAGTCCTAGTGAGAAAATACTCATTTCTCATGGAAAATCCTATCCAGCATCTTCCAAGACATCTTTGTTGAAAATAGGTGGAGAAATATCAAAGGATTTTTCCTTTGAAAAATTTCGGAGACTAGTAATGGAGATAGACATTTTATAAAAAACAGGATGGAAGTATAGCCGAGGAAACCCGGAATGGGAACCACCCGCTTGCTTGTCTTCATGAAAATGTCTTCTCTTCAGAATTTCTCAAAGTCTATTGCAACCTTGTTGAAATCGTGGGAAACGCCTATTTCTTCTTTCCAGATTTCCTAAGATTTTCCAACCTTCTGGCAAAAAAAAGTAGTTCCTACCCCGTGGGTCTGGGCTTCAGTCAATGCCTTTTGCGAGGACGGTTATTTGCATGGGAAAATAAAAATAGAGGATGGGATGGGGGATAAATTAATAGGAAATACTACTAGTTTCATTGCGTTGCTTAAAACTTATGAGGAAAATACAAACACAACTTTCACCCTTCCGCTGGATCATCCCTTCGTAAAAGTCAAACACCCGCCTGGATTATGGTTTTGTTATCTCATAGTTTTGGCTCCTGGGTAATAATAATAGTGCGTTAACCCAAATCGATCCCCCTGCTCAGTTCTGAGTCAATGGTCCAAATCCCAGATTGACATCATTATGGGCAGAAATCAGCGGGGAAGGGGGACAGAGACATTATTTACACGTTCGAACTTTACATCATAATCATATCAACTGGAAACAGAAAGTGTGAACGGTTGAATTCAATCTTCTACTGGTAGAAAATCTTGTAGCAAAATATTTTTTTTATAATCAGGCATCTGAAGCGAGATCTTCTCTAAAGCTCGAACGCGTGGAAATCCAGAATCCTAGAGTTTCAAAACCTCTTTATTCAGAATATCTTCAAGCCAAGCATCAAAAAATCTTATCTATACCTCAATTTCAGTTTTTTTTTTTCAAATAATAATTTTTTTTTTCAATTTTTGATATTTCTGAAGCAGATCGAATCCTAAAATTTTAATTTATTTCTTATTTTAATTTTTTTTATATTTCTGCAAAAAACCCGACAGAGTGGAGACAGGGGTTCGTTAGAAAAATCAATCCTATTCACTTACCTGTATAATTAAGGGAGCATGAGTCCTAGCGAACACGCCCACAAGTCTGCCGATGTAGGAGGTCAACTATTATCCTGTGCTAAAAAACAAAACAAAACTGACCCCCTCCCGCTGTCCATAAGTAGTTGTGTCTCCTCTTCCTTTTATACTTTTCATGAAGGTAAGGCTTAAGGACTCGTCTTTGTTCTTCCGCTGAATGATCCTTAACCACAAAATTCTTCAAATCTTAATTGCTCCCAGCCCACACATTTTCATTTTGAAAAGAAGAGATAATCGCCCGGATCAGGACCAAAAAATCAACAAGGAAAAACTTTGATTGACTTGTCCCCTTGTCTTCTTCCTTCCGTCCATGTCTCCTCAACTTGACTTTAACAATGGACAGGAGTGACAATTTGACAATGAAGTTCTAGATTAATACCTCCCAAGATATCTTTTACTTTGTTTTACTCCATAGCCCCGGTCCTACTATGGGCACTAGTAGTGGTAACGAATCCCATTGTCACTTAACATGTCAGAAACCCCTCTTTCACGCTTATTAAGTTCTGTCACCGGGCTTTCACCTTAACATGTCTTCAAAAAATCCACCATATTTAAACCTCTTCCTTTCTTGTCTTACACAGAATCAACTTACTCCGTCCTGCTACTCAACTGGATTCTCAATCGGATTGTATTCTCGGCTCCTCCCACACAAAAATCATTCCCAACAATCAAAAGCTCAAAGAAGAGGCTTCAAGTACTTCATTTCTTATCGCTTTTATTCCATCCACCTTCTGCTTCTTAATTTTTATCAACTACACTAAAAACTTACAATTTTTTGTACACAACAGAGCTAAAACTAATATTTACCGAGCTGATAACGTAAAATAAATTAAACTAAGTTAAGAAAATTTGAGAAAATGGATACCCACTGTTTCTTTCATTTCTATTTTTTATTTTTCTTCAAAAATAAACTTGCTCTTTGGTTCTGGCGATTGAAAAAAAACTGAGCTTGAATCTACGGGAGTTAATTTTTAAATGGCGAACATTTAACTGGAATCTTAATCCATTTTTTTAATTTCTAAATCGTAAATACGCACGCCTAAATTTTATTACCGTAAAACCTAATCTTAGAATCTAAAAAAAAAAACTAATACTGATTCTCGTTTTGGAATTAATGAGATTTTACTCGGAGTCAACATGAATCTTGGTTCGATCAGAATGATGATGACTGGGGCGATAGGAACCAAGGAAATGATTTCCTCGGTGATTTGGAGGTAGAAGATGATTGGTTAATTGGGAATTGGGTAGCAGTGGAGGAGACAAGGATCCTTCAGTGGTTGGACTTGGGCTTGATAGAGATGCCTTAGATAACAATCTCTCAACTGAGAAGGATGAAGACGATGCAGACTGTTGTGGTGGACTAGATGTCATGGGCTTAATAAGAAGTCCTCCAGGTCCTGGATGACTTCCAGGACTTGGTCCATTGTTATTCATATAATACTGAGAGGCTGCGAATCTGGAAAAATCAATTTATTTGATTAAAATCAAGCTCAGCCCACCTTTTTTCAATTTCCGACTTTCTCCGAATGAAAATAAGTTTTCACCTGTAGATCGCAGAGGCCCATTGCTGTTGATGCTGGACGCTTTGTTGGTGGTGGTATAACTGGGCAGCCATTGCTGGAGGAAGGGATGGGTTATTCCACGCGAATGGTGGGGAAAGCTGTGGTGGACAGTTCGGAAGTGCTGCAGGGTGGCCAGGCTGGACAATAACCGGGCGACCGTGACCTGGGGGTAGATTGATCTGATGACCCGCTCCAGCGTGCTGAAAAATAGGGGGATGACCATGGAAACCGAATGCGAGAGAGCGTTTAAATGCTGCTGCCAATTTATTTCTGCATGCAGAAGAGGTTCGTCTCCTAAGTTTTCCAGTACTTCCACCAATAAATACTTCTTCCGCTGACGCGTCTAGCACCCAGTAATTTCCTGTTAATAAAAATTTTCTACATAAAGTTCCTGGATTTTGATTGCGCTTTTTTCCTCTTTAAAAATCAAAGTGAGTAAAAAGTAAAAGTCGGGGCCTAAAATTCTTTGGAATTTTTTTTTTGCTGGAAATCAGTTGCTGTAAAAAATTTGAGGGTAGGAAAAGATTTTAAAATTATTTACCTTTTCCAGGATCATCGTAATGACGAGCCACCTTCATGAAACATTTGTTCAGACTGAGATTGTGCCTGATTGAATTCTGCCATCCCTGCTTATTATCACGGTAATATGGAAAGTTTTTCATGATGTACTCGTAGATTCCGTTGAGCGTGAGCCGCTTGAGCGGACTTTGCTGAATGGCCATCATGATCAAAGCGTTGTAGGAATATGGTGGTTTCTCGTTCTTGCCTTTCTCAGCTTTAGATTTTTCATTCCCTTTCCCACCAACTTTCTCCGAATCTTTCTCCAAGTTTTCTGAGGATGACTTCTTTGTTTCTGAACTGGAAGATGTAACTCCGCGACTGCCGATGTCACCACTGCTCAAATCTATCGCACCAGTAGTACTCTCATTATCCAAACCTTCATCGTCCATTTCATCTTCAATGAAATCCTCTCCTTCGTCGTCAACGTCAATATCCTCCTCATTTTCATCACTGGAAGTTGTCGTATCACAAAGGGCAGAAACATGCTCCTTGTTTGTTCTGTCTGACTCTTCGGAACTTGCTTCCTGCATCAGAAGTGCTCGAATTGAAAATGGGGGAGCTGAAGATGAATTTGCCATTTTAGCCCGAGCAGGCCAATCTTCTTCAAACTTCATCACCATTGCGTTTTTTTAAGAAAAAGAAGAAGTTTGAAGAGTCAACTTTCACTCAACGTCAACTAGTTATTCTAAACAAAAAGTTTTGTGATCCTCTTTTGGGAGATCTGTTTCAAGTTCACTCTTTCAGCCTCCATCGACTACTGATCTTTCAATTGGTAAAGTCGGAGGAAGTAGTTCGGGGTTTTTGGACCTTCTACAAAAATTTTCTCTGAGTGAGAAGAGGTAATGGGATCTGTAAATCCATCTCGTCTGGTGGGATGCACAAGCGCATGATGAGATCCAATGAATTGGGCTCTTTGCAGGAGTTTCAGTTCTCAGGCACTACCCACAAAGTTCCCTTTGTACCATCCCTTGTCTAAATCATGAGAAGGAAAAGGTCTCTTCCCCTGGATACGTTTTGGTAATCTATTGTTCCCCCTTTACAAAATTTTATTCCCACTCTCTTCCTCAACTTCCTCTCCCTCACCTTCCTTGTGTTTTGTTGTGAATTTTTTGACAATCATAATATTGTATCCTTTCAAATAAACAATGAATTTTTAGTCAGAGTTATTAGGGAGGCGAGAGGGGAAGAGATGAATTTTTTACTGCTTCAGCAAATTTAAAATTCCATTATAGCAATGGGGTGAGGCAATTGAAAAAATTGATCAATGGCGTCCTCGCCGCAATTAAACATTTCGTAGTAGAGCAAGTTTCCGAAAATTATCAAGACGAGTGTAGGATTGACAGAAGATAAGTCAGCTTTCACTAGTGAAAAATTTGATTCCTTTTTTTTCTTGCTTNTTCTTGCTTTTCATTTCTCAAAGTCACTTCAAAAAAAATTTTCACCTAGAAAATGAACGGATGATTTAATTTTAGTATTTCCTACCATAAATTACTGAGGAAAGTTCTCCACTGCAGTGAAACCAACAACAGTTGTTCAGCAATGTGTTCACAACTGTTTCCTTAGTCTCTTGAAGGGTGGCGTTGAGCCAAAATATTATGGGGATTTAAGGACTGGAATTTTCCGTGTCAGAATTTACGATCACTTCATTTCTAAAAACAACAGCTCTATCTGGAAAAATGAAAAGGCTAATGTACGATCGAAAATTCGGAGCCGTATGGAAAATGTATTTTGGGCTAAAAATATAATTATTATATCAAAATTTTGCATATAAGAAATGGCAAAAATGGAATTCATGAGTTTTTCCCTAGAGCCATAAATGATTTTTTCAAATTATAGCAGAAATAAATCCGCAAGAATTACGTAAAACACCGACGAAAGTAGATAGGACGGTGTTGAGCTTTTATATGATTCAGAAAACAGTAGGTCTGGTTAGGAAACCCGTATGAAATTGCAACGTGTTCTGCAAATTTTGCTGAATTCTGGGTCATTTTCCCAATCTTTTTTTTATCAGAAAATTTTCCAAATTCATCGTCACCAAACATTTTCTCCTAATTAGCAGAAGTGCTTTTTGGAATCCCTAAAACTTTCTTTAACACCCGACGGACACCTCTGGCATCATGTACCTCATTCGTCGGTGAACGATGGTTGATCTGATGCTTTTCCCCATTTCACCAAAAAATGACTTTGCGGTAGAGCCCGCGGTTCACAGTTGGTCAGGAAGCATATTACTCCTGCCCTGTCAAACGACATTTGGTCCGAATTCCTTTCCCCAACTTTTTCCATATATGTATTGGGCTCATAATGTGTTCAATAATGACAGTACATGACATTTATGTCTGAGGCTTAGCTTTACTTTATGTGGTTTTAGGATAAAGGAATTCATCTTTATCGGCATTTTAAAATCGTCTTTCTCCGTTCTCTAATCTGACGCTATAGCGCTACTATCGTTCGCTGTTAGACTCGAATTATGTGGGTTAGTTATAAGCTAACTGCAGATGCGATTGCCCACTGTGAAATAATCAAATCCAAGCTCCTTCTAAATTTTTCGGCTGACGGAAATTAGACTAAAAAAAAGATTTTGTAGTTGATTCGGATCGGATGGAAAAATTTCTTATTATTTTTTAAGTGGGTAGCAGATGAAGCTTCCATTTTTTTTTGATCCGATGAGGCAGACGGAGGTTGGGCCAAAGGGATAATAAACGGTAGAAAATAGATTTAGCAAAACAAAGGAGTGAGATGAGGCGTTGAGACAATGGCTACATCTTAAGCTCCTCGTTAAGCTTCACACTCGACAAATAATGGAGACAAGGTGGAAAGAGGTTTCAAAAACGGAGTAGAAGCGAGAAATGGATTTCTTTTCTTGACAGGGATTAGAGCTTCCTTTAAAGTTTCAAACTCTATAAGATGAAATTGATAGATCCTTCTAAATGATAGGGAGAAAAGGGACCTAGCGCTATTTGTTTGTAATTGGAGATTCTGTTTGTCTATTGTCAGCGAGGTGTTTGAATTCACACCTTGAAGAATAGAAATAAAGGGAACTTTTCTGAGCTATTTTTTCCGGTTGTTTCCCAACGTCATTCGCAACTCAACATTTCAATATTTTCACGCGAAGAAAATATAACAGAATTTTTCCAATTCTGTTTCCGAATTCCCCGAAAAAAAAAATTCCTGAAAATTTTCATTAGAGCGGAGAAAGTAAAAAAAAATGCTCATCCTTGGGCATAATTTCAACCAGTGAATTTTGAGCACTTTATTTCCGTAAAGCATCATCTATATCTACTGCGAACCAGAGGAAGGAACAATTCCTGTGAATTATTTCTTATCTAAGGGAACTCTGCTCATACTGTAAAAACTTGAGATTAAGCTTCATGAATCCCTGTAATAACTTTGGGTTTCCCTGAGCCGCTTGATTTGATACTGAACTGGAGCAGCAAATGGGGCGATAATCCTTAAATCCGAGTTCTGATGTTTCGTATTTCAAAAAAAAAAAGTGTACAAACAGAAAAAGGGGAAAAAGATTTAAGAAATGACAACAGAAGGGAAGAACTGGAGCCTCGCCTGTTATTATCTTCTTGAATAGCTTGAAAATAATCGGAGCCAATAATCATCGTGAGCTTTTGTTCTCCAAGAGGCGAAGGTGTGAAAAAAGGGTGCGGGCTTTCTGAAATAAGAGTTGGTAGTTCGTCAGTAGGAGAACGCTCTTTTTGAAATATGAATCCGCAAACAATTTTTCTAAACTGCTCTCTGCTCCCTAGGCTTGAACAATAGAGGAAGCTCTAAATACAAAATTCCTAACAAACAGCTCCTGCGATCACCTTCCGCTTTGAATCTTGTTTGCTGTATATATTCACTTCTATTTGTATTTCATTTCAAAATATTGAATGGAGCCTTAACAACTGTCATCCGCATGTCCTTCGCACGGCGACAAGATATGATTAGCCCGGTTTTCCCTCTAAACTATAATTCAATTGATTATTCCTAATCTCTATAAAAGCAAATTTATGAGGGGTGTCAGCGCGTCTTCAACCCTTTTCTAGGATAAGTTTTACCAGGACATTTGCTTTTTAAATGGTATGATGTGAGGATAGCCGTTAATCAGCGAAAGCAAGCCTAGGAAGAATCAAATGCTTTTGGGTTGAGTTTTACCTATCATGGAGGTTTTTTGGGGAGCAAATTTTAAAGGAGGAGGAGGTTACCGTCAGCACAAGAGGAAAAGCCAGAAGTGGAGGGGGAGAGCTACCTTTAAGGACGTGGTACAGGCGGTTGTTTACTATAGAAACAGCATGGAGAAAATACCAAAGTTTAGGTGCACTTTCTGAAGTAAGTACTGAGGGCATAGTCT
>JABASM010001143.1:0-14954 GCA_019776545.1 Brachystomella parvula | reverse complement strand
CCCCCATATACACCCGGTATACCCCCATATACACCCGGTATACCCCCATATACACCCGGTATACCCCCATATACACCCGGTATACCCCTTAAAACATAAAATTTTTAGAAAACGTCCAAAGTTCATAAAAAGGATAAGGCAAGCCGCTTGGGTCCAAGCACGCCCGTTAGATTTCCTTCAAACAAGCTTAGTTAGATAATATTAACTCCTACCTTCAACTTTTGTATTGGTCGGAAGCGGGGCATCCACATCATGTGACCTCTTGGGGTCACCAAAGATAAATGAGTTTACCTCACGGAACTTAACAAAAGATATGTCAATCGAAAGTTCTTGCACTCCTGAGTCTAAAATACCACACTAGACACTTTTGACTTAAAACATGGCCGCTAGAGGCCGCAATATATTTGTATATATTTGTATATATTTGCCGCAATAAGGCTTTAATTTGAGGCATTAGACTCATATTTTCAAATAATTAAAAATACGAGCAATATGCAGGGGGTCAAGGGCAACAAGTTAGCGTAAACCACGAAGCGTAAACCACGGTTTTGGGATATTACTGGTGGTTTTGGCTCCGTATCTACTTAAACACAAAGAGCAATTACTCCCCTTCGGCATACCTGCGGCAACGGTAAGTTTCTTTGCGGCAAAGGAAGTAACTAGCGCTGTAAAACTGTTTGGACCTAGGGAGCCCAGGGAGTTTCGAGCAGTTTTGAGCCGAGGGAAGCCACTTCCACTTACGAGACAGTATGCATTTCCGTAATTCGTTTCACCACGTAGTGATCAGTAAGTAACGCTTGGAAACCCCATAGGATAGAATTACCCTGCATGGCAAAAGTTAAGACCGTCTTTTCTCATCTCTTTTCCACCCAAGCTCTCCCAACCCAGGCGCCATTGATCTCTGTAAAAATTACAGGGGGTTCCATGTTATTTTTCTCACCATTTATATTATGGTCAAATTTTTTTCAAAGGGTCGCTTAAGCTATTAGAAGAAGTTTTTCAGTAATTTGCTGAAAAAACTATTGTTAGTGCAAAAGTTAGTGCAGTCGCTTTAAGCGACTGCACTAACTTAACTACTAGTAGGTGAACTATTTTTTGAGTAATTTGGAGTCCGACTGATGTTTCTGGAAATTTCTGGAAATTTGGAAATTAAATCGCTGAAAAAAAGTGAACCAAATATGGTAAGGAAAATAACATGGAACACCCTGTAAATGTCGCTCCGGAGGGTGTGCTGAGCTTAACAAGCCGAAAGAAAGTAAAGGAAAAATAAGCTACCCAAATAATATCTGCTTTAGAAAAAACCGCTATTATGACTGCTGCGTCCGGTATATCTTATTCGCATTTGCGACTATCGCAATATCAGGGTATTCCCAACCTCATCAGCATGTTCGGATCTTATCACCTGGTGAATAAAGTTTACTGTTGAATCCCGAGTTTCCTGATTAATCTCAGATCCACGCAACTATTAATTACGCAGTTTCAAAATCCGACTTGCCAAAAACAAGAAAAAAGGGGAAGGCAAGTCGCTTATGGGCCCGAGCACGCCCGTTTAAATTGTCTAAATCTTGGTTCGCTATTTAGTACTGACCAGTTGCTCAAACTTTTGTATTGGTCGAAAGTGGGGCAGTGACCTTTTGTGACCTCTGGGGGTCACTAAAGGTCACGGTCAAGTGGTACGTCAATCGACAGGGCTTGGTCTCCTGATTCTAAAAATATACCATACTTGATACTTTTCACGTAAAACATGTCAGCCAGAGGTCGCAAAGTGTTATGGGGAGCGTTTAATGACCTCTGGTGGCCATGTTTTAAGTCAAAAGTATCAAGTATGATATATTTCTTGAATCAGGAGACCAAGCACGTTTGATTGACGTATCATTTTTCCTGATCTGTGAGGTCAAGTGACTGACCTTTGGTGACCCCTGGAGGTCACAGATGCAAGTGCCCCACTTTCGATCAATACAAAAGTTTGAGCAACTGGTCAGTACTAACTAGCGGACTAAGTTTCAGACAATTTTAACTGGCGTGCACGGGCCCATAAGCGACTTGCTTTATCCTTTTATGAAAAAGCTTTTTAGAAAACAAGTTTGTAAAAATTATTAATAGTATTTTAATTGCTAAAAGTATAAATATTAGACTTCATCTTCAGGTAATTCTATTCCATGATGGAGGCAGACGCGCCTAGTCTCTGCTGGAATTGTTAAATTCTGACGTAGTATATCCGCTCCCTCAATTATTGTTGCTGACATGCCACTCAAGTTGTGCCAGTCGATATGGCAATGGAAAGCCCAAACTCCAGGGTTATCAGCGATGAATCGTATTACACCCCTGCAAAGAAAAACCAACAAGTTATTTAGTATATCTGACACAAACATTACCACTTTTCTATTGCTAAAAAGCAGCTATTAATAATTGCTGCACCCGTATTGCATAATATATAAACTGCGGTAGTTTTTCGCGCGATGCATTTAGGTGAACACATTAGAATTACAATAAACGGTCCCCCCGAATCTGTATTGACTCATATGTTACCGTCAGGAAAGAAAAGTAATTCTTATTTGTTTTCGTTTTAGCTGCAGGGAATACTAAAAATTATTATTATCGGTATTCCCTTTGAAAAAAATTATTGGAACGAAAAATAATTATTATATTTTCGTTCCTGGCATAATCTACGTATAAATCAGCAAAAAATTGATGGCATCCTTTTTTTGTGTTTAGAATATACAGTAGAATGCCAAAATTCTGAAAGCGGGAAAATGTGATTCCTTACCATGATTCCTGTTGCACAGCAAAAGTGTCCCTTTTGACACCGTCTAAAACAATTTCGTGCCTGTTTGCGTCATAGTCACCATCTCCAATCTCTCCTGTGCCAAGTACCCAGAAGCTGTGACCGTGCAGGTGGAACGGGTGGTGACCTAAGTATGGATTGTTCACGACGATCTGGACGACGTCACCGTAGTTGACATAGAGTGGAAAGGCTGAATCCGGTACCTTTCCGCCTTTAAGTACTGTAGTTAACAATGGTGTTTCAGGGGATACGAACGGTTTACCGTCAAAATTAGCCAGTCGAAGGCCCTTTTTGTCAAAAGTAAAGTTTGCTTGTAGGACAAATTCGGTGTCATAATACCCAGGTGAGGAGTCACCATCAGCTGTCATGAGCCAGTCCTCGTCTAGAATGACAGGGTCCAGGATTTCTCTAGGTGGGACAACAGCTTTGTAATCCCAAGCCTCAGTTCCAATATGCTCCCGAGCTGGGTCATCTCCAGGAAGACGGTACTTGAGAACAGCTGTGACATTCGGAAGTAGTGCCTCAGGGTATGGGTTTATATTTTCCCTGTCAATTAGCATAAGTGCTTCCTTCATAAGATTAGCACGGATGAGGTAGCGATCAGCTGTTCCATTTGTGGTGATTAAGAAGGAGTAGCGCTGACCAGCTGTCAGAATGGCTTCGTCAACGGTCACAGGCTTGTCAACGTCTACGCCGTCGGCTTCGATGACGTCTAGGCGATGTCCATCGATAGAAAAACGGAATGCACTGTATGAGCTGGTACTGATGACGCGTACACGAACCTTTTTCTCTGGACTCACATGAAAAATGTGGCGCCGCTGAGTCTCAGCTGTACAGTTGAAGTTTCGTAGGCTTGCAATGTCACAAGGGTAGCGACCACGGCCGTTGATCATTCCTGAATCTGGATACGGTGGGACACCCCGACTTGGAAGGCTTAAATGCCAGTACTCGTTTTCATGGGCGGAACGGTGGTACCAGTCGTTCAGTGTGATTACCAGCTCTTCGTCATACTGGAATCGCTCTTTCTTGGCGTGAACGATTAAGGCACCCCATAGGCCTTCAGTGTATTGACTCATCGTATGGGAATGGTACCTGTAACAGTAGGATAGGGTTTTTTAATCCCAGAAGCGCAGTGAAGAGCAGCCGAATAGGTCTGCGCTTTAATTTCGAGCTCTAAGCACACCGTTTTTCCCAGCATTCCTACTCTATAACCACGAGCATTTTTTTCTGCTTTCCATGTCTGTTGTACGCGCACAGCGCTTTATGCAGTGCATCCATTTTACTCCTTGAAATCAAGATTTTTACAATTTCTCGGTTTAGGATAAGCATAACAAAAATTAGGGGTTTGCGCGCACAATTCTCCGCACTGATCAAACATTACAGGAAGCCAGATTTTGTAAGCGTGCTTTTCATGCAACGGGAAAGAATCAAATATGATGAGACATGTATATTCTGTAACGACGCCAGAATTCTTGGATAAACATGCATATAATACGGCCCAAGTTTTTTTTGTAAATGCTACCCTTTACAGCCTACAACCTACAACCAAGGCAAGCTTTCCCCGCCAAATTTAACTTCAGGTGCACTGAACCCCACGCATTGTTCCCCCCTAATTTTGGCGTGGAAATTTTTTTTAGCTCGTCAAGGTCTATACATTGCTATCATTTCAGGCAGGCGAGGCAGCAAATCCTTACCAATAAGTTCCTGCTTGCTCTAGCGTGAAGATGTAAGTTTGTTTCTCCCCGTGCTTAAGTGGGCACTGGGTGAACATAGTTGCCCCATCTTCGAAGATGCTCTGGGTGTGGTGGAGCCCGTGCCAATGTATCGACACATTTTGTTTATCCTGGATATCGTTGTAGAGGTCTACGTGGAGGATGTCTCCTACCTCGGCTTCAATGTTTGGTCCAGGGAACAACCCGTTCACACTTAGAATACTGTTCTTGCGAACTCCATCGGGCTCACAGGTGATGTACTTAATATGGAACTCCTGGTGGACTGTTTTACCTTGTATTTCGCTTACAAGAACTACAAGAAAAAAGAAGAAGCCTCAACAAATAAAGCCAGTCATGTCAGCAGTGTGTTAGACGAATGAAAGTAATTAAAAGTCATTGAAATTAACCTTTAAGCTCCGTTTTATAGGAATTTTAGCCTACTTTGTTTCCCCGGACCCGCTTGTTGACTGATAAAAACTAATTAATTTCTAACGCAAGTCTGATAGTAATCTTAGCCACTTGATCACAATCATTAAATTAATTTGTGTTAATTACTGGATTGAGCGCTTTGTGAACTATTAAAGTTAGACGTCAGAAACGTGTGCAAAATTTACATGGAAATCGAAAGCGCGACGACAGAAGGCGGAAAGCATTGATTTCAAACTTGTACTTAGCAATCCTGACGTCCTGTCGAGTTTTGTATGGAGAGGCGGGTGCTACTGATAACCTTAGCAAATTCTGCTCATCAACAGAAAAATTCTGGAGTAGAATTTCCTGTTATTGCAATTTGCAAATTAATTTATTTGGAACTCCGCGATGTTTCATACTTGTACTCCATTAGCCAGTCCTCAAGAGAAAATCTTAGGGAATGGAAATCCCGAGTTTATGGATGACAGATTGACGAAAGTAAAGTGTATGAGTGGGTCCAGATTATTTTCCAGTGGGCATATACTCATAAAAATCAAGGCACAATATAAGTACACTTGAAACTGATACTGATTGACGGTTTTAGATCCATAGCTGGCGGTATTTTTGACGTAACCTTGGCATTGGCCTACCCTTTGATAAGGCACGTCTCATTTTGCTTTGCAATTTTCGCATATACTCTTTGTACTCAAGTTATCACGGTTTTATTAGACTGAACTAAAGGAGTAATATGTAGGGAATGCAGGGAGAATTTAAAATAGCTCGTTTATTTTGAGCAACAGGCTCCAGCGAATGAAACTCCTGATGGCGCTCCTCTACAAAACAAATTTTTTTTTTAGATTTCCAGGGTAAACTCGTCAAGCCTACAGAAACTGCTCAAATAGTGCTTACGGAATGGCACAGAAGTAGTTGTCCATGTAATCCTGGAAGCTTTCTATAAATTCAGACCGGACGCAATCCTTTAAATGCTTACACTGCCCCTGAAACCTTTTATTCCTCCCGCCACCTGTGCATGACTTTGGCCTTGACCGACCCTGAAACAACAAAAAAGACAGGCTAAGAAAAAGAAAAGTTCTCCGATTTTTGTGTATGTTACCATTTGGTTTGATTCTGCCACCACATATTTCTGCCCGTAGATCATGACAAATGGCGTGCCGAAAACGTCACGCTCAATATTCCATTTCAGTTTTCTCAAGTCGTTTGAAGGGGCCGGTTCAGGGGGTGTTACGGGCTGCCGCCTCCACATTGGTCCTACACTTTGAATTGAGCCAGGGCTCGAGAGCGAAAAAACTTCAATACTGGAAAGATCTGAAAAACGAGAATACTTATGTTAAACAACTGGTCAGACTAACTAAGTTTTACGGATGTTAACACCCATTTTTGCTGGATTTCTAAAAGCTCGACAGCAAATTAGTGTTAAAGAAATAAGTTCAAAAGTGGAAATGAAATTACCATCTATCATTTTCTGTGCTGTTATCGGCGAAGGACGAAATCCGACTGGTGGTGGTAGGATAGATGGAGTTGCCATTAGGACACGGGCAGAGTTTCTAGTATTACTGCCAGTGCGAGGCTCCAGCCGGGCTGAGGGCAGTCCCATCAACCCACTTGCTCCTTTCTGCGCTCTTCGGGCTCCTGAGGCTGAACTTCGAGAGGAAGCTGTGACACGAGGGCTATGTCGGCTTGAATGGGAACTTTGAGGAAGGGACTTAGAGAGAGGCGCTTCTCTCAAATCCACAGATTCCATCACATTCCCCCCGTTTGCCCCGTCTGTGTCATTGGGTTTGACCACGACCAGCGATGTAATTGGTGTCACGAACCCGTACTGTAGAGGAAAATACGCTTATATAAAAAGTATATTTTTTGCAAAGGGTATAAAATTTTTTAAATGAGATCCAACAAGCAAAAAACAATCCTACTTCAGGAAAGTGTAGCCAAGTCAGAAGCCGAAATAAAAAGAAGGGTGCGGGACAAAAGCGGGGCATCGACCTTTAGTGGCATTTGCATGTCAGCAATGGGCAGTAGCTTGGCACCATGGATCCGGACAAGCCATACATCAATTGAAAAAAAAAATCGAAATACGTCTAGCGTCCATTTTTAGGTCAAAATGGTTAAGTACACTATATCTTTAAATTCAGGAGGGCAAGTCCTTTTGATTGATGAATTTGCTTTGCTATGACACTAAGGGCGCCCCAAAGGTCACAAAAAGCCAATGAAACCCTTCCGTCTCGTACTAAAATTTGCGCATTTTAGCTAGCTTGCCTTCCAAGCTACATTGAATTCCATCGAGGGACCTTATTTTGGCATCTTATTTCCGTGGTCCCATAAATTTGCCGGCCATTGGCAGCTAAGTTGGTGCAATGGTAAAGTTTGCTTAGATTGCCGAAGGACATGAGCAAATTTTCAGCGGTTTTTAATTAAAAGGTATTTTTATGAGGGTCAGTGTGGTGCTCCTATAAGTTCATATTGGAAGATTGAGCACGAAACAAGGACACCCTGCACTTCATACCACCACCCACTAAATTGGGAGAAGACGGGCAAATACGTCAGACTCAAAACAATGTAATACACATATGTTTGCCCATATATTTGATGGGTGGAGGTATGAAGTCCAGGGTGTCCTCGTTTCGTGCTCAATCTTCCACTCTGTATTAGCAGCTTGCAGTGCGTCTTTTTCGAAGGTAGTGGAAAAAAAGTGTCGCAGTCGATTTAGTGGACTCCTATTTAGTGGACATGAAATTATGAGGTGGTATGCCTCTAATATTGCCGGTTACCACAACCATTCAGACCAATCTTTCCAGAAGTTTCACAAAGACGTCACGCGAGAACCTTATAATGGTGGTTCACTAACCTTGAGGGCTAGCCGCATTGCCCTGTCTTTCGTAGTCTCGTTTGACTTTGTTGAAGGCAACACCATTGGTACTTCTTCCCCATCCCACTCCTCCTCTCCGAAATCTTCATACTCATAATTATTTTCTTCCTCTGTTGTATTTGCAGTCGGCCCCATGTCCAGCAGCTGTTTGATGGTTATATAGGCCCATAGCCTCTCCAGAAACTCATCCTCGATTCTGCCCCGGCTATCAGAGCCATTGTCGTACTTTACTATATTACTTCCGCTCAACCGCACGTGACCATCCCGTCCCCTCGCGTCAACATCCACAGCAATACCCCGGGTGTAATTGAATTTTTGGCTCACTTCCTCTGTTTCGTTCAGCAGTACAACTTGCGGCGTTGGTAGAAATCCAGCCACCACAATTTCACTTCCACTCAAGAGATTAGGAAATTTCTGCTTGGTGAGCTTTTTTACACTCGTGGAATTGGCGGTATATTTGAAGGTAATGTTAGACATAAGTGGAGATGAGATTTCCTTGTAGAACCCGCGTATCTGAATATCAGCATCACTTCCTTCGTAAATCTTCCGGGCGAAACCATGGTTTTGGAGAGCGAGGTTTTTGAGAAATGAGAAATCAGCCCCACTTCCAAATCCAAGCGTATAAATTGGAACTTTAGCGGTGTTCCTGGATTTCGTGATTGAAATAATAGCATCCCTGTCTTGAAGTCCTATTCGTCGGCTCCCCATCCGTTAAGAATATAATCATGGATTCCGTGTTCTCTCCTGCCATTTTCCCGTCGCTAACGCGATTCGTAATAGCAAGTGCATCTTTCAATGCAGCTTCCACGTTAGTCCCACCTACAGCCCTCAAGGAATGAATGTAGTTGTGTGCAGGACGGAGCCAGAAATCAGTCCCGACCATAGGAGCTACAAAGTCACCGTCTGATGTCCCAGGAAGGCTCCATACCTAAAATTAAGCCAGGAAATATCAGCGAAAGTTAATAAGTTCTCTTAGTGGTGGCATTTGAGGAAATGGAGCTGTGGGAAAAAAATTAAGGTTTCCCATTCCACTTCAGTCGAATTTGAGTTTTCAAACGTTTACGTATACACCTTTAAGTTTTAGTCATTTTGAAAAGCCCTAAGGGATTAACCTCGTAAAAATTGGCAATACTACTAAGAAGAAAGTAGAGAAGGTTTTATGAAAAAGTCGATTTCTGAAGAAAAATTAAAAAATGCCTAGGTAAGCCTCACGTTAAATAAATTCCTATTCACAAAATCGTCAAATGCTAGGCTATCTGAAGAGTACAAACCTGGTTTTGCCTTCTTTTCACAATCCCTTTAGTAGCAATTTGGACTCAAAATAAATTCAGGAGTGGCTCAGGAATAAAGGACACCGCCGCAGTAACATCACAAAAGGTTCGCGTGCTAAAATCGGCTTAAAATTCATCTGATTTTACACAAGTTTTGCAGGATGATTGCTTAGAAATTTACTGCGCAGGTGTCCTTTAGCCTTTTATTTTATTTTTCTCATTCAGTTTTACTGCTGAAGAAGGCATCAAACCGAAACGTCCAATTATTATTTCTGAATTAAAATTTAATATACCTGTCAAAAAACCTTGACTTGAGACAAATTTTAAGCATCTACAGTGGAAACTATTTGCTGAGCCCGAAGTCTGATTCATTTTATTAAAATTAATTTTTTCCCCTAAATTAAAGTCAATCAGCATGAGCAGAATTAATTGAAATGAAATTAAGTTGGAGGTCAGAGCGAGGAAATACAATTGGCGGGGTACTCCTATTTTACTCAACTGAAGCCGACCCTTAAAACAACTGAACGTGGCAATTACTTTTTTACTCTTTCAAAAAATTTACAATGCACATCAGGAACGTAAACTAGAAAAGCTGCTACAAATAGATGCGCTAAAACCTGTAGGAGAATGAGAAGGAAAAGAAATGTGAAGTGGTGGGGAGTGACGGCTTACTCCTGGGGAGGTCAGGTGGGTCTCGAATAGACGCTTCAAGCAGGATTTTATTTTTGAAGTCCAATTCGAGTCCAAATTTAGCAGCATTGTTTTGAAATTGGGAAGCGTACTCTGCCGGTGTACAAGACTTCTCTCCGCGGCAGCAATTTCTAGTCGTGGTTTCGAAATTGCGCGCCAGTGCTTCGTATATTCTCTTCTGCGTTATTTCTCCTTCACTGGAATGGGCTCGAAGCTTTTTCAAACCATCCTCCAGGAAACCGGGCTCACAACCCTTATCTATCTGTTCTTGTGTTTCAGCCAAAAGAAACGGGACCGTTTTGTCTTGATTGCTGAGTGCCAGAAATGGACTGAAAAGCAAGAAGGCTGCTACTGGCAACAATTTACTGAAGAACTCCATGGTTGCGCAACTTAAATCTTCCAGAAAGACCAGAGAAAAAAAGAGCTTGAGACAAATCTCTAGCCTCTGTAGCGTAACTGCTTCCTGAGCCCGCAGGTTAATTTATTTTATTAAAATTAATTTTTTCGAGTGCATTAAAGTTAATTAGCACAGGCAAAATTAACTCAGGAACTAACGGGCGATCAATAAAATAAGCGACAACCTTAAACCTGCGTTCAAATGCCTCAAGTCCATTTTTTTTTTTGAAAATTTCAAAGATACCATCGTATTCTACGCTAGATTTCAAGTTAGATAGGGTCCCCAGTCAAATCAGTTTGGGAAAAATCCTGCCTTCCTGCTCGATTGAACCCAGAGGCTTCCCAAACCACTTTGGACGCATTATTAGAAAAATCTGTCGGAGGGGAAATCCATCCTGCTTTGCAAATTGGGAATTGTAATTTTTTTCTCAACCGGTTGTCTTAAATCCAAGATTTAAGACAACCGTAGGCAAAAAAAACTTCAGAACACACCACTGGACAAAACAAATTTGCAGTTACAGATTGGGACAGAATGTTGAGTTTCTGCTCCGGCAGATTTTTGGAGGTCTCTAAATTCAGTCGAGCAGGACAGGAACGCAGAATATTTCTCAAACTGAATTGAGGGGGGACCCTATCTAACGTAAAATATAGCGTAGAATACGATAGTGTCTTTGAAATTAAAAAAAAAATTAACTTGAGGCATTTAAACGCCAATTGACGGTTGTCGCTTTTTTTATTGATCACCCGTTACGTAGGACCTAGCTAATTACGAGGAAATATACTAGCCAGAATTCAATTAACTTGGATAAAATTAACCAAAAACAAGGAACATTAGTAACCAAGGTTATTGAAATATATAAATTCGAAAAAAAGAAAATTGAAAGGCAAGAAATTGAAAGTTGGGAATGACTCAGGACAGTAAGGGAATCATTTGGTGTGATTTATGAACCACGCAGAACGCGATAATCTAGTCACGCAGAAGTCAAGGCAAAGTGTGTCTAAACTAAAGAATGTTCAAGAAAGAATGTACTAATTACTTTCCTTGTTCCCCATTAAAATCCGGCCGATTGAACCTAAAATATCTGGTGTATAAGGAAGGCAGTTTACCACGCAAGTGCTCGAAGAATTAGGGTCCGCACCCCCAGAAAAGGCAAAATAAACGCCTAGCAAGTTCTGCTAAAAATTTAAATCTTTTGAGCTGGGCATTTCTGAGAACGGCACTGCAGAAAAGTGGGTGTCCAAAATTAAACATTTGAGGGATAGGAGATTGATGGGTGTCTCGGCTAATTTTCTTGCGCGTAGTGTATCAAAAAAATTTTACATATATTCTAACCCCGAATAAATTGGCCCAAAGCCGGATTGAGGTTTACAGTAGGCAGTTTCACATGCAGGGCTTTAGAGGCTTACCGAATGAAAGAAAAACCGAATAAATAAGGATTTTCCTGCTTATTTTTTCAAGAGTTTCAAAAATGATTCACTCTCCACAACCTTCATTCCGCTGCGCCGTTGGCATGGGGGCATATACAGTCATTTAATCCATACATAAAGAGCTACGCTGACACGTGTAACCCTCAAGCTGTTTTTTTTTTAATTTTAGTTTTGAACGTCCGCCATTCTTTAATGTGAATGAGCCGTCGTACTTTCCAATATTTTCCAGAAAGGTGGGTCGGAAAAAGAGAGGACTGGGGCGCAAGAGGCTGTTTGGCACAGCTGCAGTAGACATACTGGACTGGCCTACCTTCAGAATGAGTTTCATCAAAATACGCACCTTTTAGTTCCCAATTTACAGGAGATCTACTCGGCAAAAGCTAATTCGAGAATTCGACACTAGTCTTTGGTCATGCTAGTTATGTTAACGAAGTCATTTCTCTCAAAAACTTCTTTGGGTAATTTAAGCGACCCTCTGAAACTAATTTGCCCAGATATATGTGAGAAAATTAATTAAAAAATTTAAAAAAAAATTTATGTGCTAACTCCTTACCCTCATTTTTCATTCGTTAATTTAAGCGCTTTTAAACTTTTTGCATTTTCGGAAAAACGTTTGCACTATCCAAGCTCGACTTACCTTCGATGCTGACGAAAATTCCACGATATTGAAAGAATCGTCGGGCTTAAGGTCGTCCAAAATAGTTAACATGACCAGTTTTAACTGCTCTAGCTTTCTCCCAGCCATCGAGCCAGAAGTGTCTAGAACGTACACAACGTGCTTTCGAAGTGGTAGAACATTGGACGGAGCAAAGAAATGAACGAAATACCCATTCATCAACTAAATCAGAAAAAAAAATTAATCCAGAATGAAATCGGAAGAAATGAAGATCAGTAGTGCCGTTACCAGTATTTCTCCAGTATCTGCTTCCCTCTTGATATCGTAGTAGACCAGGAATTTTCCTAGGGTTTCTTTCCACCTCCTCTGGTCTGCTGTTGTAGGTGACCAAGTAATCAGGGCAGAAGATGGTGTCCCTCTCTCAATTTTCGCATCTGGGTTGTTGGGCTCTACGGAAAATCGACAGTAAAGGCAAAAAGCCTTAAAAGCGGAAAATTTCTCGAATGGACTTTTAAATTACCGTTTTGCTCAAATTCGATTTCCGTATCATTCCTTAGATTCGGTACATTGAGGAAAACCAGATCCTGGGATTCCTGTATCTTGATGCTGACTTTGAAATCATTAATTTGTGTGAACTGGAACGGACGGAAATAAAGGGTTAATCATTCGACTTAATTTTCCAGGTTTCGCGGTTTAGGAAAATTACCTGCTCAGGCCTTATATTTAAAGCATACTCGTAACGACCGGATTTCCTTGTTAAGAATTCTTCGTATGTCAGATTGAACGTCACCTTGGTTTGAGCCTTCACATTTAAGTTGACAGTAAAAACGTTGGCGTGGCGGGCACTAGAAGTTTGTTTTAAGCGTCTTTAAATTTACAAATCAGGAAAAAATTCGTATTTAGAAAGAAACTAATTTACCTCACTTCTACTAGTCCTGCGCTGAGCCCTTCCTTCTTAGCCTCATTATAAGTTTTCCTTGCATCTTCCTTTTCCTTTACGTATGCCTCATATACCTTCCCATCGATTTCACTGGAAATTTCAGAAAATATTTTGTTTCGACCGAAGGAGAAATTATTTTTAAAATATTTGAATTTACATCAAAAATTTTGAAACGAAAGCAGTTTCAGGTATGACCATTTCAAAGACGACTTCGGCTGATTTCCTTTTGTCGTTTGCAACGCGTGAGGTTACTAGCGTCCTTGCGTATCTGTAGTAAATATCTGCATTAACGTGAAACGAGTAAATTTCAGGCTTCCTATTCTCTTCATTTTTTTTTTCCCATTCCTCATTTCCTAATTCCTGGGAAACGAAAATAATTAATATTTTGGGTTTGAAAAAAAAAACCCCAATACTCACTAACCTTTGAGTCTAACTCCCCGAATCCAGAGTCTAGGCTATTTGCCTCACGTTTCTGTCTTTGATTTTCAGTTGCAATAAACTGATACTTGCCCGTATCCCCTTTCACTTTTGAATTTATGTCTGAAATAAAACTCAAAGCTATCAAACTTAAAAAGTAAAATTTAATGCTAGCCATTTTAAGATTTTTCAGTCTTTTCAGCCTTAGCAGAAAGTTATGACTGAATAAATTGGGGGTGCTCAGAAGCTTATCATCCACTCGGCTGAAATTAAGATCATTTAAATATACCAGGACTTTATTTATCTTCTGCAAAATAAATTCTTTGTAACAGAGATTGCAGGAAAAGGTCGGATGAGGTTGTGACCTTTCCAATTCACTTCTCAGAAAATGTACGTAAGTAATGAGTAATAGAAAAATAGTTTAAATTGGATGGAAAAACGTACGGACGTAAGCAATTATTCTTAATAAGTAGCATGGACAGACTGAAATTGCTTTCATAACATGCATGTACAAGGATCCAAAAATAAAATCAGAAATTTCCCTGTAAACAGAATGAAGTGAAAAAAAAATTAACCTTTTTTAGGTGAGGGGGGAAGGGGGGGGGTGGCATTAGCATTAGCTGAGTAGTACTGGAGTAGCTCATACTCAGTAATAGCACTGACCACTGCGTAGCATATTGGGAAAGGCTCCTTTTTAGTAAGATGTTGGGGCAATTGGAGCACCATCGTCTTTGCTTTTCCCTGGATAAAAATTTTGCAAGCTAAAATGTTACAGGCTCGCAACTTAAGAATAAAATCAACTTTGCCAACACATGAATTTTAGTTTGCGATAGTCACTGATTCAGAAACTGACAAGCGGGGAAAGAGTGCGAATGAGAAGGCTACAAAAATGCTTTGCTCTACCTGAAAAAGGTGATTAACATGGCGACATAAAATCTGCATGATAGGAAATAACAAAAAAAGGTTTTATTAACAACTGTTCTACTTTACTACTACTGGTCCTATTTTTATTCTTAAATGTATGAGAGATAACGATGCAATTATCTTCATTAGAATTTTTGACGAAGCACCCGACGGACAAAACCATTTATCCAGTCCCTTGTGTTTATAACAAGCGAGGAATTACCCATGACATGACAACTATAATTATTTGACCTTTACAGATTAGAAGAAAATAAACGAGACAGTTAACATATAAAATAAATAACAAGGATTAAGCTGGCGACAACCTCAGCTTCACAGAAAAGAAACAAAAGGTTTTAAAGCCCCATTTCCATCGGTCCCTATTTCCGGCTTAAAAGTATGAAAGATAAGGATACAGTCACTTCCAGCAGGATAAAGCAGCGAAGTTAGAAAAGGTGGCATTAACAGTCTCTTCTGCTTTCACGAATTTTAATTATTACA
>JABASM010001142.1:0-16112 GCA_019776545.1 Brachystomella parvula | reverse complement strand
ATCTTTGAGAGCTAAGGGTAATGGAAGTACCCAAAAATGTAGTTCTTCTCATTCTGATTCTAAAATTCGAATGAGTGGTCATTGGCAAGTAACTGCTTGCCTTTTTTTCTGTTCAGAATGGGGCCGTTACATAATACAATAGAAAATAAGGAAGATTTAATTAGAAACCCATGCGTAGAAATTGGAGGTTATAGGAAACAGATCTGAAGAGGAGAAAGGATGCATGCCCATTAAGATGCCCATTGTTTGGGTAGAGTAGAGGTGTGAACTGATTTTTTGGAACAAAGACAAATTGATTGGTGCTTAATTGATTTCATTGAGAATGACAGAAGTTTCCTCTTGAGCCAAAAATAAATAGAACAGAATAGGCTATTCCTGGGGGTGGTAGCTGATTTATAATTTTATTGTCTTGCTTTTATCAGAGGTAGGACTCTGCTTCTGTTAAGAAATCAAGCTTAAGCCTGTCTGCCCTTGTAAATTTATTTTGATTTTACCTGAGGGTTGATTAGCATTTTGGATTCTTTAAACCTGCGTCTTCCTATACAGTTGACCAAAGAACAATAACTTGGATAATAATCGTAAGCAACGATTTATCAGCGTCCATTTTTGGATAAAACCCACCTAGAATAGATTTGACCAATGACAAAGGTAAAATTCCAATCTTAAAATAATTATCCCCGTGATTAATTATACCCTACTAGAATTCCAAGTTAAATTCTAGGGTTCTTACGGGACTTGCTCAATACCTGCTCATGATGCTCTTCAGAAAATTTTGCTAATGAATAGTAATGATATCTTAAGGCATCCTATACATTTTACTTTAACAACTGCTCACTCCATAAAGGTAAAACTTGGGAATAATAATAGGACTCACCTTGTTCCACATCATCAGCTTTTTCAGCCATAATAAAATTCACACCTTGTACACTTGAAAACTACTTAAGTTCAATAGTCACCACCAAGTTTGGCACTACTAAGGAAAAGAACTGTAAACGGAAAATTGTAAGACGAGAAGAATGGCTTGCAATGAGCAAATTCAGTCACGAATACTCCACACATTGTGCACCTGGATGCAGCGAGGCTTTTTCCAGAAAAAAATTTGCATTGAGTAAGAATCTTAACAAAGAAATCTGAGAATTAAAAAAAATACTCAGACTTTTGGCAGCTACTGAATTGATCCCTATGAATTCGACAAAATGCAGCAGCTTATTCTATGGCTACTAAAAGAGTACCTGTGCTCCTGTTCCCTACGCACCTGGAAATTTTATGCCCCTCATACCTGCTGCTACACGTGCTACGAATTCGTCATCATAAAAAGTAGATATCACCTGGCTAGCAGAACCGGAGGAAAACACTTCCCTCAAATATCTTGGAACAATCGGTTCAAAAAGTAGGGCCTCAGGTGAGCTTCCCATTAATTCCAGGTACATCCACCCCGACATTCCCTTTCCCTGCTACAACACCGTCGTCGTTTACTACTATCTCTGAAAATGGAGGTGGTGGATAAAAAATGCATTGTCATGCTTCCATTTCCTTTTGTTTTCATAAACCAGACAGAGCATTTATGTCGTTCTTCTCAACCCTGAAATTTCTTTAAAGATATGCTTCATGAAATCTTGAAGGAGATTTCTGGGCTTCTCATAAACTTCAGATTTCATAATTTCCAAAATCAAAAAAATTGTTTGAGACAAGGAAATCAATTTAAAAAACTTCCCACACTCCGGATTCCCATTCTTTCATCGAATTTGGCATCCTCCCTATTCCATCGGACTACTCCGATGGGACTTTAATTCTAGGGAAAATTAAAAAAAAATATCTTACCACTTTCACGAAATGAATCTCCGAGTGAGCTTGAGGCCGATGAGGAAGTAATCACGGAATTCAATAGCTCTCCATCAGTTCCATGCACGAGTGGGGAGTCTCTCATTGTTCTTCACAAAAGAAACGGGGAAAGTTTTGTTTCACTTTTAAAATTTTGTAGGAAAAATTTTCTTGAATACAATTGCATCCGTCGCTTCCAAATACCTGTATTGCTCACTAGTCACTACTAAAACTTGCCTGGGTCTGAAAAGTGCCTTTGCGTATTTGACGTTTTTGACTCTGTCCGAGATAATAAATATAGGATTAAGTTAATGATAATTAGGATTAGAAATGAAATCCGAGATGCTCACTTTAAAAAATTCAGGCTCTTGTTAACTCAAAATGCTTGTTTTATCTACTAGTACTAGGTTTTAACTTAATTTTTTCTTCGTACAATACACTTATCTCTTTCACTTCCACAAAAATGAAATTATTTTTCCGAATGCATGCTTCAAAGCATTTCCGTGCAGTATGAAAAAGTTTCCGTGTGTGTGTTTATAATACTAGTTTAAAACTAAAAAAATTTCTTTTCCGGTTAGAATTGTTAAAAATTTTGCGTTTTTCTATGATTGTTGCACGAAAGAGAATTTTTGAGTGCGGTCGACTCTAATTTCAAGGTGGAACTACTATACACCTGAGTTAAGCGTCTAGGTAAGAACAACACGAAATTCAGTTTGTCTGGCAGACCGTCACCTCCTTGCTTTCTATAAGAAATTACACCCTGTAATGCTTCGTAACCACGAGATGTGGATCCCTGACGAGCTCTTTACTTCAGCAAGATGAAGTTCTCTGTTTCTTTGGGAGAACAGGAAGGGGTTAAGAGCCTTAAGGTAGCAAAGAAAAAATACAAACACAAGTTGACGAATAAATTTGTATTTAGGATTAAAGGAAGGAAGGAGAATGAGCTTGTCAACTTTATAAGCCGAATCAAGTGGCTACTAATTAGAGCCTGCTACTTTCATTACATCCGAAACACGAGATTTAAACTAACGGTAATTTGCGTCATTTTATTTCACATTATTTTATTTGGTAGATATTAAGGTCTTTCCAAGTATTACAAGGCACTCAATCTGTCAAATCTTCATCTCTATTACATGGTAAAATTAAAAATTTCTTATATGTTACTATTATTATTATTGTCAGTCCGTAAATATAAGAGCTGTCTTCGGGAAAGACTAAAATATTTTCTTCAGTTAATAAAAGGCAATGGGGTTTTGAACTTAACTTGCATAATTTGAAAAATCCATGAAAATTAACGGATATGTATGGCAGATATAGTAGTATGAGGAAGCTGTGTTGAAAATTGCATTAAGCTACTACACAAGCAGACCTTAGTCCAGAACTCTGATATCAAGAACGCTATAGGAAATTGATGGAAACTAACTGCTTCATGGCTGCCCCAATGTCAAAACAAACGTGCTTCACTTTTTGAACAAGATCATCCGGCGAATCGTGCGTGCCTCTCCTGAGAGATTTCCCATTGCCTGCCGACGCTGAATTCTGACTTACGATAACTTCCACTTCGGATTTCATGCGGATAACTTGGAATAGAACCCGCTCGAGTGTATCTTTAACTTCCTTCGTTCCCACTTCCTGAAAGAGGAAATCTGATTTATTATACCTGACTTGAGCTGCATATTTATTTTTTAATACCTGCAGAAGCGTTGTAGCCATCTGCTGCGTTTCGTCGTGTATTTTACTACAAGTGAAGCGTATCCCGCAAATGTCGCCCGAGGTTGCTTGCTCAATCAGCACCTTAATTAACTCAACGACTTTTCTAGTTGTATCTTGTACTAATTCATTTGGAGTGAGCAGAGTATGGCTTTGCTTCTTTCGAAGGTAGAGCTCAGTAGAATTCGGCCTGGTTCCCAGAACCTATGGAGGATAGACTTGATTAATTACAACGCTCACCACCAATGCACCCAAGTTGCCTTACATCAGGTTTTTCCCTAGCAGTGTCACACATCGAAACTGGCCTCGGTGGCTTAGCTTTGTAAGATAACAACTCTGGGGAATTGCTGCGGATTCCATTGTGCCCATTTCGAACTGGATTTGACAATGGCATGGATGATTCACGTTGCTGGGTAGCGGTGGTTTTTCTTATTTGCAAATTTTCTGCAATAACGTTTGCAACCTGGAAGATAATGAAGAGAGATTTTTAGATCGATATCTGTTGGCAACTGGGAAATTAATTTTAAATCAGCAGAACCACCAGCATAGGCCTACAAAAATATGAACCAGCAAAGAGAGAAAAAAAAACTGTTGGAAATTTTCGTCCTCAGTGCCATTAATAATTTCAAGTCTAGTTTTCGATTTTATACTGAAAGAGAACATTAAGTACACAGGTAGCATAACTAATTAGCTCGTTCCTTGCACTCTTACCATTTGTTTCAACACCACTATTTCCGATTGCATGTTTTGATTGACTTCGACCAGCTCCTGAATTTTCATTTCCGACTCCATGAGCTTAGCAGATATCCGAGAGTCTCCATCACTAGACTCGCAACTCGACACTGGATTAACATTTGAGCTGCTTATCGATGACACTTCCAAAGCTGATCTCTATAAGAAGCAAAAAAATAATCAAATATCAACACTTCGTAACATGAAATGGGAAAGAGAAGTGAGTTCAGTCACACACTTGTGGTGATAGAAGCGTCTGTTCTTCAGTGAGAAGGAGATCATCGTCAGATGCCACTGAATCGTAGAGAGGAAACTCATCGTCCTCCACAACAGGTTTCGGAGTTGACACAATATTCTTTTTGGTTTGAACTTCGAAAGACTTAGTTGAGCTGTCTGAATCAACACTGAGGAATATGTCCTTCTCAACTTCGATATCCGCTAGTGTAGTAGTATTGCAATGGCGTCGTTTGCTTTCATGGAGAACTAATGTGATAAGCGCAGATAAGTCGTCGTTTGTGAGTTTTGCGAACTTCTGCCTGGTTTGATTTCGAACGGACGGGAAGTAAGAATGAACGGGAAGAAATGCTACAGAATATTTCGATGCCTCGGCTCCTGTTGTTTTTCCAAGCATCGCTGCCTCTAGTTGTCTCCTATCCACTTCATCAAACAGATCAGCAGCAAATTGTTCGAGGACTTGAGGTCTTTGCTGTGATAAAAAAAAGCAATGATGAAGAAATTTGAACCGGCGCTTTATAATACTAAACCTTACTTTACGTAGCATTTGCTCCTGTAACTTTCGATGCGGATCAGTCGAGATGTCCTTGGGAATGATTATATGTTTCGAAGTCGAGTGATCCGGCATCTGCCCACAGACAAATTGAGCCAATTGGTCTGTCAAATGATACCGAAGCTCAAGAAGGCGTATGGCCAAATCCTTGTGACCTGCGGCTCTAAAAAAAAGTAGTGCTTAAAAATAAATGAATTCATTAAATCAAATGACTTAATGAGCTTACAGTGCATGTTCTACTGGCGTCTGACCTAGGTAGTCAAGACCATCGGTTTGAGCACCATGCAGAAATAGTAATTCAACTTGCAGAGCTTCTCCGCTACGGGCAGCAACATGCAGTGGTCTCGTACCGACAATGGGATGAAAAAAATTGGGATCTCCTCCTGACGCCAGAAGGCGGAGAGATGTTCCAATATCCGCAGTACGCACGGTCGAGTGCAGCTCATTGCTTAAACTGTCAGATTTCTGTCGTCGTACAAATTGACAATGCAGATGCTTGGCGGTGATGAACTTCCGTTTTTTGGTCTCAACAGGGTCAACTGGCCCTGGTTTAGAGTTTAAGTCTGCTTTGCTGGGTTCTATGAGGAGCGTATACTCCCAGACGTGATTAGCAGAACCGGAGGCTAAGGTACACACCATCTAAACACATATAAATAACTAATCAGGGCTGTCGACTTCGTGACTTAATTTCGCTTTTCTACCTTTTTTAGATTTGGGTGCCATTGGGAGTGCTTGAGCGATTTTACCCTAGTAAACTGAGGCCCAAGCGTGCGATGGATATAACAGCATTCTTTACATAGCAAAAGGCCACGGTTCAATGATGCCCATTCTGGATCTAGGATTTAGAATTGATACAAATTATGACAAGGGGGGAAAAGGTTTTATGAGGAAAACGAAAATACTTACTCTTTGCGCTGCAGTCACCACAAGTGATACCAGCTGTTTCTGTCATACTATGCCAAGGGTCAGGAGGGCAGGAGAGGACGAAAACTGATAGTCACTCACTGCAAACAAAAAAGTAGAAAAAACTTAAAAAGGGTGAATCACAACCCCCAACCAACGCCCACAGCAGCCCAATCAAAATAAATAAATTAATCTTACCTAGAGCAAATAATGAAGCGACATAAAAATATGTGGTACACACTTAAAACTAAAATTGTGATAAAAAACTGCCAAAAAAATTAGACCAAGCTGCTTAATCTTAAAAAAATTAAGTTTAACAGGTGACTGGAAATGTCAATTTCGCGTTTGCCGCATTCTTCAGACTTGATCTTCGGAGGAGATGCTTCATCCCCCCAGACGCACTCTGCAGTCATTCAGACCCATTCAGCCTCCTTTTTGGAATTGTTTGTCTATAACTACTTTCACACTCACACGAAATCAATTAAAACGGGAACAGTAGATGACAGAAATTCTGATGACAGAATGCACGTATAACCACTTAGCTAGGTCACTTTAGGGTCATCCATTGAGGGGACTTAATTTTCTGGGGTCATTGGGCTTTGAGGACTAAGGAACCATGGCCATGCATGGCCATGCTGTGGACTAAAAAAGTTAAGTGTGATATATTTTTAGAATCAGGACGTCAAGCCCCTTCAACTGAAGTACTACCGGTTGACCTAATCGGTGACGCGAGCTGGTTGAATTTTGGTGACCTCTAAAGGTCCAACGAAAGCTAATTCAGAAATTTTTTATTTGAAAAAGCTGTATAGGTTATGTTTCAAAGATGCTATAAATTAATTTTCGTAAATATCAAAACGGGGAGGGATTCCCTTAGCAAAATTGGCCGTCATCTTTTTTAAAAAAAAAAGTGGGGAAGGGATGTGCGAAAGCAATCTCGCGCTTTGGAAAGATTATTTTCACACCCAGAAGATACTACTAACAATCTTGCGCGAGGCTGCTGGGGTCAGCGAATATTCTTTTTGTAGAAGTAATAGGACAACTCAGATTTTTCATGGATCGGGGAGGGCAGTTGGTTTTCGTTTCGGTCAGTTGGCGTTGGGAAGAGGTTGAAACTTTCTGTATACTTTCTTAAAAAATTTTGTCTGCACACTTGATACATTATGATGGGAGTTAAGCGAATGGATCGTAATTTGATTTCGCTAGGGCGCTGTACGCTTATATTGGGGATTGGGCAACGGGCCCGTGTTAAACGACTGAAGTGAAGTTCAAAAGTCTTGTCAACAAACCTAAAATATAAAATACCGTCTAGCAGTGTGGACAACTCTTCCTTTTCAGCATTTTTGATGGAGAATTGGCTGAATTGGCAACATTCGCCTTATAGACCCTATTTTCAGCTTCCTGACAATTGCCAACAGTTGACTGGACTGGACTGACTGGACTGATTGGACTGTTGTCTTTCCAAAATCATTGACCCTCCGAGGGTTAACTAATCTGAAAACAGTTTTGCAGCGTTTTGCAGCGTTTTGCAGCAGGGTTTATTTGGCTTCCTGCTGAATCCCAAAATCAATCTTTCTCGAGTGACTTTAAAAATTAAGCATTATTTGTTGAAGCAGAACAAAAGATGAGAACATCGTAAGATTGCACCAGAAAAGCTTCAGCCCTTCTTTATTATGCTAGCTTGGTATATTATTCGTAGATGTTCGAGATCAAATTCATTTTTATTTCTAAGGAAATCAGGGGAAAATATTGAAACCGTTCATTCGACATGGAGGTTTGCCTTGAAAATCTTAAAAACTGAAACAAAATCATGTTTATACCACAAAATTAATCAAAGGTTTTTTTCCTTGAAGAGTGGGCAACAAGTCGTGAGGCTTGGTAACTGAAATTCCTTAAAAAAGCTATTGAAGTCAAGCCGCAAACGCATTGTTTGCGTAATAAATAATGAAACACACTTCCCAACAATCTTTGCCGCATTTGTACAGAACTTGGTCGTGCTTGATGAATTTTTTTACACCTTGCTGTTGCATCTGAATCTGTACAGGCTTAAAGCTAAATCCAATTTGAACTCTTTATTATTTTTGTAGGGGGTGGTTTAGCTCAGCGCTCTCCAATCAGAGCAATGATCTCACTAATTAATTAGTTGGGAATCGGAAGTGAAAAGAGATAAGTATAAGAGCAGACTTTCCAATTTATTAGACCTAATTATGACGGTAGGATGGTTGACAGGGTTTCTTCTGATAATTATTTCTTTTTCCTTACGAATCTCACATTTCAGCTCAAACATTCAGATTGAATCATGATTAAAGGGAACACAATGAGATAATAATCATCGTCATAATTGGAACTACTGCACCTAATGCATTCTTAACAATGTACTCTTTCATGAGTGAACATTAACTTTCCCTAGGTTCCCACAGGAATGGATTTTTAATCTAATATTATTGCGTGAAAATAGGATTTCTTAATAGGCTTCTCCACAGAATTCCTTCGCTTCGTTCGTAACCTTATTAATTTTAACACTAGAAAAAAATGGGGTACCCCACAAAATATTTACAAAACCACGAGCCTCGGCTCCTGTCAAGCTCTTGCCTATTAACGTCCGGGGTAAATCACCTTTTCTTACAAAAACAAATTCGTGCAGGGTGCAATTCAAAGTAAATGAATGCTTGAATATATTGCAAAAAGAAATCACTTGCTTCACTGCTTCCCTTGAATCACCCCCATTCTTTAAAACCAAGCGTTCTGATCAAATTCTAAATTCAGTTCCCATTTCCATCTCGATTTGTTACGATCCTTACTTGGAGGGTTGGATTCAGCAGTGCCTCCGTTCTATTGTTACGTATTACATAATGAAGTTATACCAAATCCTTTTGGTAAATGAATTGGTTTAATTTTTTAATTAAAAATTTTCTCTAACCCTGCATTTGGATTTCTTAGGTATTTGGACTTTCTGCATTCTCTCATTCTCAAAAAGCTCCAAAGCATGGAGGTGGAGCTGGAGGCGGTCACAAAAGTCTGAGTGGTGGACAAGCATACCCCAGTCACCAGGGCCAGGGTCAATACACCCAGAATCAGTACGGAGGGAACTATGCGGCTGCTCCAACTGCAAAACCCACCTACCCCCTTCTCCTCTCCGACAGTCGTACATTAAACCATGATGGTACCATCAATTTTCAGTACGCTGCTGACAATGGGCTCCAGCAGGGAGAGACTGTAGATCCTGACGGTACGCGTCGGGGATTTTATTCCTACCCAGGGGCTGACGGTAAACAAATCACTGTCAAGTACACGGCTGGAAAGAATGGATTCATTGCAGAGGGGGACCACCTTCCGAAACAACCTAATGTACCAACTCACTCGGACAAGGATGATGATGGCGGGAAATACACGGCGCAGGCTCAGCAACAGTCTCACAGAGATCAATACGCTCCAGCCAAACATGCTGGGCACTCCCACCAAGGGGATGATCAAGGGCAGTATTACCAGGAACGACCTGTCCCCTCCTATCATGGTGCTCCGGAACAGGGACAGTACCAGCACAGGCCGGCTCCCCAGTACAACCAAGCCGAACGTCCTAATAGATACTCTGGGGGCCCTTCTTATACCCAAGGAGGACATCGCCCTGCACCAGTCCACAACCCTAGAGGACAAGACTATCCCGGTCCATCTTCGGGTGGTGGTTTCAGGGGACAAGGATTTGATTTTGGGCCTGTAAACTATGGAGCACTCTCACATAATCCTGGACAGTACAGACCACAAGCAGCAGCAGCTGCGCATATTACTCAATCTCCACCCCGCACTTACTCAGCCTCCAGTGGTGTTCCAATGCATTCGGCATTAAATCCATATCAGCAAAGCGGGCCAGCCGGACCCTACAATGGACAGTTTGACTTGGGAAATGGAGGTCAGTTTTCCATAAACTTCAACCCAGGCCAACCTCAAGAAGTTCCTGTTGGAGGAGACTACGGTAGTTACCCTGAACAGCCACGCTATTAAATAGTCGTTTTAAGAAGATGAGGCCTTGAGCAGTTATGGTTTCTTAACGTAAACTAAAGTGGCGCTTGAATTTTTTATTTTGAATAAATGTTTGCATTTTTTTACTGAAATTCACATTTGATTGTTAATATTTCCGGCTCCATTTTCTATTACCTCGATTACCGGAAACTTGATGCCATCCGGAAATGGCGGAACGAATTTACACGCCCGAAGAGGCTGGCTGAGGTGTTAAACTTTTTTTTAAATCATCCTCTTTTTTTGAAGGGGCCAACAAGATTTTAGGTTACAGTTTTGTATAATTTTTATTTGCGTTGGATTCTCGGTGTTTAGCAATTGACCCTTCATTGCAATCAATTCATAGAAGACTTAAGAAATCTTTTAATTTTGCAAGGACCATACCCCACGGAGAAGGCCGGCTCAAAAATAACGATAAATGATTAAGGGCAATAATATTAGACTCATCATCCGGGTGGGTCCGATGGGAACTTAGGTAACTATTTGCTGCATTAGAAATAACCACGCTTATGAAATGACGCCTGCATTTCCAGTATACCCTGTTTCATTTCCATCTTTCGCTTCTTTACCACTGCAGCTCCTTTCTAGAAGTAAAAAATTCTTAATTATACCAATCACTTTCCGTACTTTCATAGTCACAATAAGTCGTAATATGGTAGAGATGTTGGGAACTAGGCCAAAAAATAGGCAGACACAAATTCCAGGTTATTTGATTGCACAACACTCGCTTTCAGTGTAAAAGCAGGTATCGCATTGTTTTCTTTTCTTGGTGAAAATTTCCTCCATGACACAACTCCATGACACAAGGGGTTATTCGTGGGCTTGGGGCTCCTTCTCCTGACCTCTGTTATATTTTAAAGTGACCGAGACTGGAGATACTAGTGGATGGAATTTAATTCTGCCCATTCTAGTCAAAATTGGCCTCCGTCATCGCTTCACAATGTACAAAATTGGACCGGGGAAGAGGCACATTATACTTTCAGTTCTCATTTCTGGGTGCCTACTTTATGTCGTTTATAATGAGCAGCGAAAGAGTAGTTCAAATCCTCCTGATTCTTTGTTATCTGCGACTCCGAACACGCTGAAGCAAAATTCATCACAGATTACAATTTTGTTCTGGACGGCGTTCTTTCAGAAATATGATCTTCATGCCTACCATATCGAGAATGAAACTTTAAAGAACTGCCCAGCACAATGCCGGCTTACCTTCGACAGGACGCTCCTACCCTACAGTGATGCTGTGATACTTCACATACGAGACATGAGAAGGTAATCATTGCTTTCTTTTTAATTTACCAGTAATTAAATCGAAGTAGATGGCATTTATTTTTTTTAATAAGAGACGGTGCACCTGCTTATCATGACCCTCGCCAAAAATGGATTTTCTTCTTACATGAGTCTCCTCAGAACAGTTTGCTCGACCTCAACGGCTACTCTGATATATTCAACTGGACAATGACCTATCGCCGCGACTCAGATATTTACCATCCCTATGCTCAAGTAGAGAAAATCCCGGAAGGAGAAAATAGCAGTAACCCAATTGGGCAACTTCCTACGCTGGCAACCGCCCCCTTGCAGCAGAAGTCAAAATTAATTGCCTGGGTAGTGTCCAACTGCCACACCTATTCGAACCGAGAAACCTTCGTTTCGAGAATCGAAAAATACGCGGCTGTTGATAGATACGGAAGATGCGGGAATATGGAATGTCCCAGTGAAACCATTGGAGGATGCTATGCTCATCTTTCAAAAACTTACAAGTTCTACCTTGCTTTTGAAAATTCTCTTTGTGTGGACTACGTAACTGAAAAATTTTTTGAGAGCCTTCAACATGGTATGGTTCCGGTGGTCTACGGAAGGGTCAATTATCATAAATTCGCTCCGCCTGGCTCTTTTATAGACTCAAGAGATTTTTCAACTCCATATGATCTTGCTTCCTACCTTTACTTCCTGGACGATAATCCTCAAGAGTACGAAAAATATTTCCAATGGAAAGCAAGCTACAGAATCGTTCCTACTAATGGGTGGTGTACTCTGTGTACAAAATTGCAAAATAATCCTGAGACCAAGTCATATCCTAACATACGAATATGGTGGAACACAGTGGACCCAGAGACTGCGGAACATGCTGATTCCACGACTTTGAGGCTTCCGAAGGAAAAAGATTGGGGAAATTATGCAAATTCCACACCAGCCTGCTTGCCTGCTCGTGATTTCCATGAACCTTGGCTGGGAAAAATACGAAAATTTGGTCCACGAAAAACTCTGGCTTAGCCAAATCCCTTCTATGAAAATCCTCTCCTTCGGAAAATCCCTTCTACGTAAAATCCCCTCAACTTTTTTTTTTACTTTCCTCCCTAGCGCGCCTTATAGATCCCTGCAGCAGAGGTTGTTCCCACCAATAGCGGGGTTTTAGTAGAGGGGATTTTCGTAGAGGGGATTTTCGTGAAGGGGATTTTCAGCAAGAGCCGTTTAAGCATTCCTAAAAAAACTGTGTCGAGCATTGCCCCTGAGTCCGAAGTGCAACGTATAGTTATCGTTGTAGCCTGTAATATTAATCAGAAATATTTTTAATTTACTCTGGAGGTAAAAAACTCGTTGCTGATAATAAAGAAGAAGAAACCAGCATTTCATCCGAATTCAACAATTTTTTTGCTAATTTAGTTCGAATCGCATTTAGCAATTTGCTTCAACTGGCTTCTCCATCAAATCTAGTCCACAAATGTATTAAAAAAGGGAAAAGGGCAGAATAACTGATGTTATTAAGTGAACATTAAAATTTGTGATAAATATTCTGGAGTTAAGCTGACACAAGTTCCACTTTAACCACTAGGCAGACGTAGACTTTGCTTCCTTCTGTAATTTTCACTTTGACTGGGTAGGTGCTCTAGAAAAAGAAATAGACGGTACAATTAATACTACAACCATTGGACTGGTTTATAGAAATGTTTACCTTTGGGAATGAAGCTTTGAGAGGAATAGGGGCAGACCAGGTTCTACGAACATTAGCCTTGAGATTGCAGTTAACATTTTTGCAAGCTTTATTTGGCATTCCAACCAATTGCAAATCCGTTATGGCTGTAGTCCAGTATAAGTTCTGACGTGAGCGTTTCCCCATTTTGATAGCTATACGTAATTAATTGCATCAAGTAAAATCACAGCCTTCATAGGTTGGAAATTCTAATTAAAATTTCACTTCACTTACTCGGAGTAAAATCAATTGAAACGGTAAGGTTGGTAACTCCAGCCACAATTCTGCAAGGATTGTCTGGGGCTTCTGCGCATGGTGAAATGTCCACGGAGTGTATCGTACTCTTTGCTGAAAGGATTAAAATTCGAATGAAAAAAATAATCAGCTCAAAACCTAAAAATTATTTTCAGCATCTGGGAATGTTAATTTCGAAAAATTTGGTGAAAATCTTTAAGTTGTTTTTAGAATAAAATATACGCCTCACTCTACATTGTTGCTAGCCTTACACGCCCTTGCGAGCACGGGAAAGGTCAGCCAAATCCAAAGCGGCGATCGTTATAAGCATATTCAAAAAACAAAAAATTTAAACTTTGGTATATTTTTGAAACTTCAACAATTTGTGAAAATTTGAAACTTTTCTTTAATTTTTGATAAAAATGTTGAAATTTTGAATAAGTTTTGAAAATATAAAATCCCATATTATGCCCATATTTGACCTTGTCTTCATAGCAGATCTGCTCTTTATAATATTGTGGTAATAATCTGGATCCATAAACTACACTAGGAAGCCGAGCCAGCTATGGAATTCCGAGTTCTGGGAGATTTCAATTACTTGACTAAAGCTGGGGGTAACCGTCGCTGTTATAACAGCGACGGTTACCCCCAGCTTTAGCGTTGGTAGAAAGCCGGGCGCTCACACTGATCCCCCCAGGAGTCACCTAAGGGTAACACTCATTATTAGCCTTAAACCCGGAAATTGGTAAATCGTTCAAAAGGGATTCCTAAGATTATTCTTAAAAACATGCCCATGCTAGCTCTTAATGACATATAAATGTTCGTCAGGGTCCAAGCGATCTTAATAAAGAAAAGCTCTTGACACTGTTGTCACTTGGGTCAAGTATGGAATGATTTAAAGTCAGAGACTTGCCCAGCGAGAGATCTGACAGACTTTTGGTAACCCCTGGGACTTAAAACACATGAACGCCATGTTTTAGATTAAAGAAAAGTTGAGGTCAGTTTGGGCGGCCTACCAGAAAAATATTGAAACCCACACGGAACCCGGAAATCTCACAGCCTTCATTTTTGTGGTTGCCGAGTGGAGTTTTTGTGGTTACTTACGATTTCTCTCATTTGCTGTTCCATCGCAAGGAGTCCAGTTTACAATTTCTCCCAGAGAAATTCCAACGGCGAAAGCGAGGAGAAAACACCCGAGCAAGCTTGCTTTTTGCAACATTTTCACTCTTGAATTTCAAGACAAGTTACTGTAATTAAATTGAAAAAGGATCGGAGTGCCTAGAACTACGGATGTCTTCTTCAGCGCAGTTTTAAAGACTAAAACTGGAGTCGAGGGAAGGAGAGAACATTGATCCACTTTGAAGGGCAAATAAGATAAAAGAGTCAGTTGACTTGAGATTAATTAAACCCTGAATCAGAAGTTTTCCCCTTCCTCGAACCAACATAAAGAAAGAATATACTGAAACTCTCCACTACTTTCCTTTAATCAGCCAGAAATGAATAAATGATAAAGGTCCTCGCTGGCGTCAACATTTTACATACAGAACTGGCAAAAAAAAAACTGAACTGAAATAAGCAAGTTTTGAGATAGATCTTTACCGTAATTGTTCCTATACCCTTTCCTTCAAATTAAGGAACCAAATTCGACTGCAATTTAAATAGGCACAAGCAAAAATTAGAAGGGAATCAGGCTAATTTTCGTATTATGGGATTATGGGAACTAAAAATGCACCCGTTTTTTTTTTATTGTTTATCGAAAATAGCGGTGTTTCACATTAAGTTGAATTCTGTAAACTACGCCAAACTATAAAATATTTAAATGAGGTAGGCGTGAGATTTTACTTTGCACTCACTAATTTGTATTAAACCTTCGGCTAAAAGTAAGAAAAAACAGTTAACGGAAAATCGGTTATTTTCCAGTCGAGCGTCTTACCCAATAAGGGAAATGTGGGAGTCATTTAGGCTGGGAATTTTCAAAGGTAGGACGTCGTTAATCCTAAACAACGTATACGCTCAGATTCCCGGTATTTCCGTTGAGATGCTGATGTTCTACTGTAAATTGAGCTCCAGGCTTGAGACACATTTGAGCTTCCTGTAGGATCCTAAGACGTGGGCCCATTGGTATTCCCATTTTCTGCAGACGCTCCTCGGTAAGATAAGGCAGTTCCATGATCCCAATTCGCTCTTGCTCAAAATGTAACGCATATTTCTAGAGAAGAAAGATAAGATGATTCCACGAGTTTTGATCATTCCGTGAAAATTGAATGATTTCGCAATGATTGGTTACCTCATATCCTAATTTCTTTAGGAATATTCTTATCAGTGGTGGCTCATCCCCAAAGAATTTCGTGAGCTTCCTCACACGACACGGGTTCGTGAGAGAGGGAAGGGCATTTCGGAAGGAAGTCCAATCAGTATTATGGACGCCTTGACCTCGACCGCTCGTGCCTCTTCCAGCGACGCCTTGAGCGTTGGCAGTTGCGATGGCGGCAGCAGATTGATTCTGCATTGTGTTTTTTAGGACCTGCGTTCTCAGTTGACCCACTTCATTCCGAATAGTTTCCATTTCCTGGAAATGCATGAAAAACTCATTTAGTACACTTTAAAACCAAAATAATTTTCATGGCTGTTCTCAGCCGTCAATTACGAGCAGCTTGCTCGATATCTCTTCAGTTCAGATACACCCTATTTTCGGGGCAACGTTGTTAGATTGAATTTTGTTCGCTATACTGGAGGACTATATCTTGCAAAAAAAAAATCGGAAATAAACCCTTAAAACTTTTGCATGCCTTTTAGTAGCTGCCTGCAACTTTGCAAGATTTTTGCTCTTTGTTCAATTTTCACGGGGGGAGGAGGGAAGATGGCGTAAGAGATTTTTTACCTGAACCATGATGTGCTGAGTTCGCATCTCAGAGGACAGGTGAGCAACACTTCTTGCAAGCGTTA
>JABASM010001141.1:0-16115 GCA_019776545.1 Brachystomella parvula | reverse complement strand
ATCATCCCCTTCTTCGCCTCCTCCGTCTCACAGTGTACCTTCCATTGTTCTGAAACGCATTCCAGTTCAGGATAGAGAGAGATTAAAACGTGCAGCTTTAATACTTCGGCAGCGTCTTATCCTTCGTCTATGGCTTGATGACCACGGTCTCGTAGAGTACGCTACAAGGTAAGCAAAATCTTCGTAAAGCTTGAACTCCAAGGCGCAACAGAGTGGATTAGTGAAACTGGAGTTCTGACTTTTAATTAGTAACTAAGTGCTCTACAGGCTCAATTTTGAGCTTGTTGGGCTTGGATTTATAAGAAGCGCAGTTGATTTCTTGTGTACCTGTTGGCCTTGTTTTAATTTGCTGAGATTTTTGGCTATCGTTTTCATTACTAAAACTCCTACGTCGGCAATAGGTAAATTGTAAAGCGGAGAAGAACTGCTTGCTTGATTACAAGGTCAAAGAAAGCGCAGGCTAGGCAGGGTTTGATCTTTCCATTGGCTTTGTTTTGTTTTAGCAGGTAAACTAAAAATTTAGTTTTGTGAGCTCATTTCCTCTTTTTTTTTAATAGCAGCGTTTCCTGGAAACCTGTTTGCTTACCATTCCTGTGCTAACGGAACAGAAAATTCATGAATTTTTCATATTTTTTATTCAGAATAATATTTCAATTTATCTCTGAGGAAAAGGCCTAGGATGAAACCTTTAAAACATTTCCTGAATTTAATATAAGTTCTCGTCAGTTATTAAATTCAGTAAGTAAAGCGGACGACTCGACTTTACTTTTATTCTATTTCCTGNTGAATTTAATATAAGTTCTCGTCAGTTATTAAATTCAGTAAGTAAAGCGGACGACTCGACTTTACTTTTATTCTATTTCCTGAAAATCTTATTAGAAATCTCTTGCTTTTTATTCCAGAGCATGGAATATGGTTTTCTTAGTTTATTAATTTAAAAAAAAAGGTTCATCTCATCAGAATTTCAATCTTTTTTTTTATTGTTTAGATTCAATAGCCTTGGAGTGAATTCCATTGAAGATGCCTACTGGTTTGAGGATCTGAAGAAGCTGGAGTCTACAGTTGGGAAGAAGATAGTGCCTATGTGGACTGCAGCACGTGCTTCTCTCCCGACAGGTATAGCAGCTCTAGACTCCCTTAAGTCCAGTCTCTGGAATCGACTTGTCAGTTTAGATCATCAGTCCATTTGGAATACCTGGGGTAAGCTTCCTTCGTAACTTTTTTATTCTCATAAAAATATGATTTCTCCACAAATCGGTTTTAAATCCTGACCGTGTTCGGTTGCGCTGGGCACACTTGACACCTAGGGCACACTTGACAGCGTTCATTTCATATCATAATGATCTAAAGTTTAATTAGCACATCGATTTTTTACTACTGTTATCATTTGCCCTGGCAATTTTCTATTTGCAAGTGGATTCAGTTCCAAAAATAGTCTCTCACCATTTGTCATCCTTATATTTATTTTGATTTCATGAGTTACGTCTGCGTGGGTTAGAAAATATTGGAAGCGTAATAACTGCGGAGTGTATTTTTGCTTCTGCCTCTAACGTTTCTGATTAGTTGCTCTCTACCCTATGCAGTACATGTGACCTCCAATGATTGCAAGCTAAAAATGGCCTGCGTCCGATGTACCCTTGGGGGCAGGAACCCATGTTTCTTGTAATTGACAAAAAAAAAAAACCGCAAGTGGTACAATTGTAATTGTTTCCCTTCTTTAATCTTGTAACCTTCACCCTCATTACTTGAAAGTTCAGAACATTTATAACTTTGTTTTTAGTTCTTTGCTCCTTTCCTAAGAATTTATTTGCATGCAATGTAAATGGCAAAAAAATTGCGTGCGAAAATCCTGTTCTAAATTTATTTCCTGGCTCATCATCCTAATGTCACTGTTGCTGTTTAGAAAGAACTGAAAGATTCTCGCTCTAACTCGTTTCTAAAGGTCCGTTATTTGCAAAAAAAAAAATCGTGGTAGGTGATAGGAGTAATTGAGTCAGAGGAGGGATTTTTTTCGGACGTAAAAATCTGTCCACCAACCCCCGTACTCTGCTCATTTGTTGCGTATCAATGGTAGAGTGACCGTAGAATGGCAGTTTTATTGCAATCTACATAGAATCAACTACTACTCAAAGGTTATTCACACCTTTCTCGTTTGTTTACGAGCTTCCTTTCTTCATCGCTTCGGTGGTGGTGATACATGGGTAGTCCTACTTCGAGAGGAGGATGATGAAAATATACAGAAGCGTACATCGCACCTTTGCCCACCACCTGTCCTCACTCCCAGCAGCATCAGCATCCCACCTAAAGTTCAGTTTTCCTTGTTTCCGTTCCTCTTTTTACTGCTCACCACGTACTCAGAATGGCAGTTTTAGAAAATTTGAAGTTTTTTAACGTTCTGGTGACATTTTTAGTGTGTTATTATAACAGAGCTATTTCTGAGACAAGTGAATCCAAGGTGAGAAATCTCTCAGCCAATTAAATTAATTTTGACAGTTAAGTCGCGTGGGCAAACATTTTTTTAAGTCAAGTCCAAGGCCTTCGAATGCAAATACTTGCTGAAGAACGAGAGGCTGGAAACGAGATTTCGTAATTTAGTTTTAACAAGGGCGTGTTTCTCTTGCATCTGTCTACTATTTACAGGTGTGAAATAATTTATTTTTATTATTCTTTTCTCTAGGCACGATGTTGCTGGTGACATTGAGTGTGACAGGATTTGGTGCCATGGTCTCCTATTTCCCACAAGTACTGGATGCAAAAAAGGCTATTTACCAGTACGTCTCTGGGAAATTTTCATTGGCTTGCAATTGTCAAGTTGAATTCGACTGGGAGGATCCTCAGCCCGTTGGTCAAACCTGTACTATGAAAGTTCGCGTGAGTATTTTTTTTTAATTACTATTTTTTTTAATTTTAGTATATTTTTGTGAAGTCGATGGTGGATTTTGAATATTTTTTGTTCCAGTTTTTCCAGCGTGGTGGTACGCCTTACCCGATTTGTGATAAGGACAACATTCTAGTCGAAGTTCGAAAAGACTCCCAGAAAATCTCAGTCGTCACGGAATTTGGTGGGAAGGAGTCAGGGGATGTGAACTTGGTCGTTGTAAAGTTTTCAGTACGGAAAGCTGGGCAGTACTCCATTAATCTCCTTGCTGAAAATAACCACGTCAAGGGAAGTCCGTTTATCAAAACTTTTTTACCTGGGCCTATCGATCCGTCAAAAACGATTTTCCTCAAGCAAACTTCTACCGTGGTTTGCGTCACAGGCTCCGGGCACAAACTCCTAGTGGAACCAAGGGATTCTTATGGAAATAGATGTCGAAATCAAGATTTTCATTTAGAGTCTTTTCATTTCATTACGACTAAGGTGGGTCTACGTCATTTTCAAAGCAAAAAGTTATTGTAATAACTCAATATTTTACGGATTAGTAGTAAGGATTTATCAATAATATTTTTGTTTTTGAATTTATTTTTTTTGCAGATCGGTGGAACTGAAGGTGGTCAGACTGAAAAGAATTGTTCTGTTCAATTTACACATGACTACACAAATCCAAGTGCTAATTTGGGACTTCCAATTTCCGGCGGCATTCCTCCACCCCCTTCGATCTCTGATTCTGCTCGTGTTGGTCTGACAACACGATTCCCAGAGCCAGGTGTCTATCGTGGTACACTTACTTATGAGAAAGAACCGATTCAGAATGGATCCTTTGAGATCATTGCTCTTACGCCAGCGGAAGCTGCAGCAGTCCAGAAAAATGTTGCCATGAAGAGTGCAAATACCTACTATGAAGGGAAGCTCGTGTCACTTGGAAATGAGGTGCAGAACAAGGCGAGGAAAATTTATGTCAGCGTTTCGGCTAAGCAGCTCGTAGTCAAAGAGTATTTCCTCAAAGTGCTTCCCATTCGTGTAGCCACGTTTCGACTTTCACCCAATACAAAAGTAAGTTTAGAACAAATAATTATCATGCGTCCTGATTTACTTCTTTTTTGTTCTTTTCCTTAAAGAAATTTTTTTTTCTCGAAAATTGTACAAAAAACTTTTTTTTTTTTTTTTTTTTAAAAACTCTATATTTTTTGTTTATTATCTTTTTTGAGTTTTCGGTTGTTTTCTTTCAGTTTCTAATTTCTTGGTTTTTTTTTCAGATTCAGTTCAGTGGAACGAATAGTCAAGATGCTTCATCGGTTCTCACGATTGACGACGGAGCTCAGCCACCTGTCAAGCTAATGTTGAAAGATGCTAAAATCGTCGTGGCCACTTTCACTCATTTTCTCCTCCGGAATATAGGTAAAAGTTTGCTCAGTTCAAAAATACCTTCGTCAAATTGTGATGGTTTTTATTTTTGTTCACATAGGTGGCTCTGAAACTTTCCAAGATAAGCAAGAATACTTTTTCAAGGAACTTCGAGATTTCCATCGGAAGCATACGCGTGACAAAGTGAGTCTGAAACTCACAAGGGAAAATATAGTAGAAAGCGTAAGTAAAGCGAAGTCCACTCTTCCCCCCATGAAGCAGACTAATTTTTCTTATTTTAATTTGAGCAGACGTGGAAGGCCACTAAGAATCTTTCATCCCATGACTGGTGTAGGAATTTTGACATCAGTTTCGCTGGAGAGCAAGGAATTGACTGGGGCGGTCTTCGCCGTGAGTGGTTCGAGAAAGTTAGCTGTAAATTATTTGAGGGAGGAAATCCAGTTGGAATGTTCGTCTCCTTCCCGGAGTCACACCTGGTCCATCCAAACCCTAACTCCCGCTGGAAACCGAAGCACTATGAAATGGCTGGTAAAATTGTTGGGAAGTGTTTGTATGAGTCGTCACTGGGTGCTGCTTATCGTCAAATGGTCAAAGCAAAATTCACTCGATCTTTTCTTGCTCAGCTCATTGGACTCCGCGTGAATTACAAGGTAAAATTGAACGAATTATAAACGCGGCTTCATTAATTCGTTCATGACGAAATTTCCTTTCCAGTATTTTGAGCACGACGACCCTGAACTGTACTTAAGAAAAGTTAAATTCATCCTTGAGAATGATGTGGAGGGAATGGATCTCACGTTTGTGGAGGAGGAGTACGAATCAGGAAAACTTGTCAAGGTATTTTCTTGAAAATTTCTGGAGCACAACTGAATTTACTGATAATTTTCACCCTTGTTTAGACTGTGGACCTCATTCCCGACGGCTCAAAAGTCATCGTAACGAACGAGAACAAGAAAAAATACCTCAACGCCCTAGCTCACTACCGCCTCTGTACAAAAGTGAAAGCGGAGATTGAGGCTTTTACTAAAGGACTCAATGAAATCGTTCCTGACGACCTCCTAACAATTTTCGATGAGAATGAACTGGAGGTAAATACCAACGATGCTCTTAACTTGTCACTAGCGCTTAGGCAATTTTCAAGGAACAATATTTTACTGTTTTGTTTTCAGCTTTTGACGTGTGGAACAAGCGAGTACAGCGTCACAGACCTACGTGAGCACCACATCATCTGCGGCTCAAGTGAAGAGTATAGGAAAGTACTGGACTGGTTCTGGTCAATCGTTGGTAAGATTCATCGAGAACGAAGTCCCGGGTTTTTTGTATCTGACCTTGGTTTTTACTTTTTTGCAAATGAAGGTAATATGACAGAAGAAGAGAAAGGACGACTCCTCCAGTTCACAACCGGAAGTTCGCTTCTTCCTCCTGGGGGATTCAAGGAACTCTCACCCCTGTTTCAGATTATTTTCTCACCCACATCAGGCTCCCTTCCAACAGCCCATACTTGCTTTAATCAACTCTGCCTCCCTGACTACGACTCTTATGAGAATTTTGAAAAGAGTCTTCGGATTGCGATTAATGAAGGTAGTGAGGGCTTTGGTCTCATTTAAACAAAAACACGCCTTTGAGAAATCAACAAGTAAATTGTAATTCTAATGCTAGTTTACACTAAATCATCCATTAGCCACTCTCAAGGTATATTAGCCTGTATTTAATTTCCAGTAAGCTAAGCTTCTAGTGCCCGTCTCACAAATTTAGGGCACAAGGCGTTCATTTAAACAAAAACACGCCTTTGAGAAATCAACAAGTAAATTAGCGACTAATTCTATTGTAATTCTAATGCTAGTTTACACTAAATCATCCATTAGCCACTCTTAAGGTATATTAGCCTGTATTTAATTTCCAGTAAGCTAAGCTTCTAGTGCCCGTCTCACAAATTTAGGGCACAAGGCGTGAAGGATCCCAAAACCTTCTGTGATACACAAATACACTGTGAAGATGCAGCACGAAACGACGACACGCTGCATTTCCTACTCGCATCCGTTGTAAATGAAGCAAGGGCGTGCAAGTGTAAATACAAATACATTTGCCCGTAAATGCGATCGATGCGGGTGCGAAGTGCCTGGTGTCCTCGTTTCCTGCTGAATCTTCCACAGTGTACATTGAAGCCCATATGAAACGATGAAAAACGATGAAAATCAAAATGACTTAATTTCTTTACTCTAGAACGAAAACAGTTTGAGACTAAGTATATTTAAATTCAAGCAACTTTTTTTTCGTCTGAAAAGATCAGCAGCGTTGAATTAAAATTTTTGTTTTTCTGTGTTCGGATGGGCTTCACTGTACATTACCCACGTTATTTTTATCGTTGACTTAATTTAACACCATGTTTTTCTATTAGTGTCTTACTAATCAAGCAATTAAATAAATTTTAGCAGTTCAGTACTTTTTTTTGGACAATCCCGACTGCTCTGGCTGGTTCAGCAAAGAATGATGGTGAAATTATTTTATAAAAAAAGTTTTGTCATTTTTCTTATTAACGAACGGCCGTAGAAAAAGTTTAAATTGCTTCGCGTATTTTTAAAGATTGTTTCCATCGTCAGCGGGACCATACCGGCTTGAAAGGTTGGGTCAACAGTATTCTTCAGAGTTAAAAATTTTGTGCTTCTAGTCCACAAAGCGTACAAACAGCTAATCGGATCACCGATCTTCAGGGCGGGCCAGTTAGAACCACCTGGAATTCAATCCTGCTTTCACTGGTTCTATAGAATTTTTTGAAAATTTTGGTAATTCTATTATGGTTCGGGGATGCTATCGATAGCAGCTAGTAACGCTTTATTCCAGGAAATCTCCACACACGAGTATTGACCCCGACAGCCTTAAAACTTCACACTTGAAAGGAGGTATGCCGATTTTTCTGGAGGAATCTCCCCTTTTTACATTTTTCAAATTCTAATCGCTGATTGCATTTATATCTTTGAAGTGCGTGTCTGCCAAATCGATTTTTCTGCAACATCGAAACGTGCCAAATTTGGCCTACCGTGCCATATTTGGCCTAGGCCTTTGTTTTATTTGCTATATTTGGCGTACTGGTTTCCGCTGAAACTGTAAAAGATTTCATGAATTGATGATGTTTCCTGAAGTTTTTTTTGGGTTCCTAATGTTTTCTGAAGATTTCATGAATTTTTAACTTTTCTGAATTTTTTAACAACTTCTGATGCATTCTGAAGATTTTATGAATTTATGATGTTTCCTAAAGTTTTTATTAATTTTTAATGTTTTCTGAACTTTTTATGATGAATCTTCGACGTTTTTTTGAAGTTTTTATGGATTTTCCATGTTTTCTGGAGTGTTTATGAATTCTTGATGTTTTCTAAAATTTTAATGAATTCTTGATGTTCCTTGAAGTTTTTACGAATTTTTGAAGTTTTTCGATTGAGTAATTTCGATTTATAATATTTGTGTTGCTTGAATTTTCGGAATATTTAGGATTGACGCTAACAGTAGTATTTTACCGGGATTTCAGATGTTTCATTGCTTTTTCAGCTCTGTCTCTTCGTAGATTTAACTGTTTCTTTCGAAAAAAAAGAACCAAATACCTTATTAGTTTGCCAACCTCACTGCATAGGTTTTAGGGACCATTGGTAAGGTATGGGCCCTTCAGGGACGAAAGAGAGTAGGGATGACGTCTATAGTCGTCATCAGCCCAGTGGGCTCGAAGTCGCATCATTCGGTGACAGGTGAAAATGTATAAAACAAAATGTATAAAGTGAAAATGTATAAAGTGAAAATGTATAAAGTGAAAATGTATAATAGGTGAAAATGTATAATTAAAAAACCAAATACCTTATTAGTTTGCCAACCTCACTGCATAGGTTTTAGGGACCATTGGTAAGGTATGGGCCCTTCAGGGACGAAAGAAAGTAGGGATGACGTCTATAGTCGTCATCAGCCCAGTGGGCTCGAAGTCGCATCATTCTCTTGTCTCTTCGCTGTGCGGAAGTACCTGGTATTGACGTCTATATACTATATATAGACGTCATGAGTCGTCAACAGGTTAATAGAGAGATGCAGCTAGAGTGAAATTCACTCAAGAAATGTACTCAAGCCAAGTTGGCTCCCAAAGTTGGCTATAATGCAATGGCATGACTCAATTTGGGGAGCCAACTTGGGTTGAGTACAATTCTTGAGTGAATTTCACTCTAGCTGCATCTCGCTAATAACTAATTTTGAAAGGCACGTTCTTCGTCGCGTCGTCGCTCGAGTGACGTCATCACAAGGTGAGTTGAAGTAAAAATCCGCCCTCCTTCCATTCCAACTAGCAGCACCTGGTTATCTCAAATCATCTTGTGTAAACAGGAATTCCAAGATCGAGTTTAGCGATTTGTTAAAGCATTTGACATGGCATTTAGAACAAGTGCATCAATGTTCCGGCAGGCTATAAGACAGAAGTGTGGTTATCAAGGTTTATTCTCTATGCCATGTACTACTTCTAAATTCCAGCCTCTCCGGTTACTGGACTTTGCCGATCAACCCCTTCTTGTCAGGAATCTTTCGTTCGAAACCGGTTCCATAGGCAGCAGCGGGCAAGAATGTACAAGTATTGGTATTACTAATGGTGCTACGGGTACTACCGATAGCTTTTTTATACCAGACGACGCTGTTGGGGTAAGCGTTGGTGAACCACCACTGCCAAATATGGGATACATGTTTTCTGACTCGGCTGCTATAGCCTTTGCTGTTGACCTTTTGACTAAGCTTCATAATTTTCCAGGTTAGTTGATAATGCACTGACTGATGAATATGCGTTTCTTGACTTTTTTGTCATTTGGTTTTTAACAGGATTGGATTGGACTAGTTCGATTCTACTGACAACTGTAGGGATTCGCGTCTTCATTTGTCTACCCGTTGGAGTGCTACAAGCGAGGTCAATAGCGAAACTAGAGAATCTACAGCCCAAGTTCAAACAATTTGGTGAAGATCTGTCAAGGCAAGTTTCAATCGCTACCAAGAAGTACAACTGGGATGAGAAGAAGGCCAGATCTGAATTTCGAATCTCCGTAAAGCTAAAACACAGAAAGTGTCTTTGTTAATTAACTTGGCAATATTAATTGCTACTTTGCAGTTCAAGCGTCACATGAACAAAATGGCTGAAGAAAACAACTGTCATCCGCTTCGGCCCAGTTTACTCCATACTCTTTACATTCCATTCTGGATAGGATTTTTCTGTGCTGTTAGGAACCTCGTGTTTGCACTCCCTGAACCACGAACTTCAGGTGTGAACAAAATCGATGAGGATAACCGCTTGAAACTTTTTTATATTTCGATTATTTTCTTTACAGACATGATGCTGTCTTGGATGCAAATGGCAGCTGAGAATCCGTTTTGGATAGAAAGTTTAGTCACTCCCGACCGCTTCATACTCCCTGCCATAATTCTGACGGCAAATCTAGCCAATCTTCAGATTAACTCACTGCGGAAGCTCGCTATACCACAGAAACGAATGCAGAAAGCAATTCCTTGGATATTTCGTTCAGTCTTCGTTTTATTTTCAGTGTTTGCTTCCTTCATGCCGTCTGTAAGTTCTACGCTTAATTTTCTCCTGAAGATTTATTAATCACATTCATTCTGAATTCAATCTTTTTAGGCGCTGACACTTTGCTGGGCTTCTTCAAGCGTCTGCCATCTCATCCAAAATATTTTGTTGAAGATGAAGCCAGTGCGAAAATTCTTTAAAATACCATCAACCCCTACTCGACCTTAAAAACATTATTATGTTACAGCTAATACTTAAGGTAAATAAAAGTTCAGCTTAGTACGGGTGACCTTTTTTTACAAATCCATGATTCGAGTAAAATTAAATGACACTTCAGCAAAGTTATTTACTAGGAGAATTGTTTTTACACGGAGTTTGGCAAAGCTTACCGGCCAGTCCATTAATATCTTGAGCACGCACGCTTTGTATTAATAAAACAAGGCAATGGATAATGATTAGGAATTTAAGGATTTCATCCATCACAGTCTTGGCTGCGCGTGCACTGCGGGAAGCTGGAAGGGAGCCGTAGTTTCATTAGGGAGATCGCATGGAAAGGAAATGGCTCGACCATGTGTGGTTTCGCTTATGCTCTCGGCAATGGGACGGAGTGTCAACTATGGGCTCGACAATGTGGGGGTTTAACTAAGCTCGGCAATAGGCCCGTTTTCAAAAGTACGCTGGACCGTCGGCAGTGCTCAGCTACTGAGGTTTCGAACGTTCTTTCCTCCCGTGGTCGAGCCCATAGTTGAAACCCCCACGTGGCCGAACCCATAGTTGGAACCCCCAAGTGGCCGAGCCCATAGTTGAAACCCCCACGTGGCCGGGCCCATAGTCAATACCCCGTCTCAATGTCGAAACCACAACCGAATCCACCCAATAATGAAACTCATTCCGGATGTACTCCCCTGGACTGAGGGAATGTGGAGGTTCGGAGGTAGACGGTTCGGAGGTGGACTGCTCGGACTCCAGGTTGGTGGACGGGGACCAACCTTGGCGCGGGCTGATGCCCATTATTTTATTGGTCGCCTTATTCTAAATAAATTAGTCCACAAAATGGCTGCCACAGGTCATTTAACAGACTAAGGTATGGTAACCCTTGGTGGCCATGTTGTAGGTCAGAAAGGTCACGTATGGCATATTTTTAGAATTAGGAGACATTTCCTTTCGGGTTGACTGAATCTTCCATTGTGTACACTGAAGTCCGTGTGAAACTCAAAAAAATATGATTTCTTAGCTGTAGAACTAACATAGGTTTTGGGTAAGTAAGTATTTTAAATCCAAGCAATCTTTTTTGCATCTGAAAAGCTCAGCACTCTTTAGCAGCATTGAATTTTTTTGATTTTTCTGGTTTCGGATGGGCTCAACTGTACATTACCCACGTTATTTTTATCGTTGACTTTATTTAACACCATGTTTTTCTATTAGTGTCTTACTAATCAAGCAATTAAATAAATAGCAGTTCAGGATTTTTTTTGGACTTTCCTGTCTGTTTGGAGCTGTTCAGTAAAAATTAATGCGGAAATTAATTTATAAAAAACTTTTTTCATTTTTTTAAAAAACGGCCTTGAAAAAGTTTAAATTATTTCGCGTTAGCTGATTGTTTCCATAAATGTGTGAACGTTTTGGTGATTCTATCATGGTTCTGGGATGATACCGATAGCAGCTAGTATATATCGCTTAATTCCAAAAAATCTGCACAAGTTTGGCGAAAAAATGATGACATCATTAGTGGACAGCACCTTACATGTTCATGTTCTAATCGCTGGTTGCATTTATTTTATCTTTGAAGTGCCTGTCTGCCAAATCTATTTTTCTATCTGCAAAATGCGTGAAAGAGTTTCCTATCGGGGTGGTTTGAATTTAAACGGATATCCAGTTTAAATCAAGAAATACTGACGCTAGTTACGTGTTGGGGTTCGTTAGAAGTAGCTCAACTACGCTGGTACTACAAACTTCAAGTTTGTTGTACCAGCGTAGTTGAGCTAGACCCTTTCTCTAGTAGATTACTTTGGTCAAAAAACTCAACCCATCAAGTCGGGTAGAACCTTCCTGCATTGAGTTCTTACGCGAAAGGAGTTCGGCGCGTTACTATTTAGGAAAGCTGCACCATACAACTTCAAAAGAAAAGTTTTGACCATAACTTAATTTTCAACTTATTAGATTTTGGGTGGTGAAGGTCATTTTGATTTTCCCAAATTCAAATTGTTTTGACCTCTGGTGGTCGCTAAAGGCCAGCCTGTGCTACGTCAATAGCATTGACATATGCTTTTGGAATCGCGGAACGGAGAGCCTGTGATTGAGGCTCACGTATCGCTTGCTCAGATCCGTGAGGTCAATAGGCGGAATTTCAATCGCTCCCAGAGGTCAAACCAATTCAAAATGGAGAAAATGACTTTCACCAGTCGATTCAACCCGGAAAACTGAGAGCTCAATTTGCTAAGTTTCTTTTGAAGTTATGTGGGGCACCTTTCCTAATAGCAGTGCGAGGTCCTTACTTTTTTGAAAAAATGCCGGAATTATTCTTTTCGGAAGATTTTATTTCTGAAAATGAAAACTGGGCTAAGGCTAACTTTTAGCCGTAAGCGTAAGGTGGCCTTTTACTTAGTGGTTGTTGGTGGTCTGTTCCTAGTCTCATTGCAACTATTCTTACTTGGACGGGAGCTGGGAATTCGAGATTTTGTAAGTTCAGCGTTCACACCAAGTTTGTAAGTTCAGCGTACAGTGCTACTCAAGTCTGAAATATTGCGGTTTTGCAATTTAGTTGTTTTGCATTATTTACAAAACAAAATGGCGAGATTTCGGTTCCAACTCGAATCTTCGACGGATTGGCTCTTGCACTTTGTAAAGTTCTGCAAGAACCGCTCAGCAGGCGTTAAAATGCGTTTTTTTTTACTTCAAAATAACCTTGTTATTCAAATAATGCAAAATATTCATGTTTTGAGGGAGTTAGTCTCTCCTGCGCTTGCAACCTGAATAATTTCGTTAATCAAAGTGCTGGGCTCAGTGAAGCGTCGTTGTCTTAGTTTATTACACTCTATGCTACGCTTTGGTAGCGCTTCATTGAATACTATTAGCATTTTATGCAGAAATATCCCTTGAGAACTGACATTCCTTTGGAAGTGCTCGTGAGCAGTTACGATTTCAAACTGAAGCATTCCAGACCTGGAAACTACAGTAACTGTTCCTCGGAATTTGGGCTGGAAATGTTGGAGGGCTGGAGAAATACTGAGATTGATATTTGCAGTGGTAGCCATGGAGGTATATCCTGCTACCGAAGAAATGGGTACGAGATGCCTAGAATGCTTTGTGTAGTTAACAGCGGGAAATTCAACATGGACGAACCTTTCGTCCGTTTCCAAACTTCAAACTTGTCGCTAGCCTCGAACCGGACAATTGACTCAAGCGGAATGCTTGAAGTTAATTGTGACCCAACGATTTACTATTGGATTCCAAAGCAAGAATGGATTCAAGGTGAGAGCAAATATAATACCTGTCAGGGTTACGGAATCCTAGCCTGCAACGAACTCTGTTTTCCCGCCATCTCAATTTGCTGAAGTAAAGGTTGTCCAAGAAGTAGAGGCAAAACTTTTGCGCGAAAGCTGTTGGGGGATGCTTAAAATTTTTAACGTTTGAACAGCCTAAAATCTTCAACTTTTCGTGTGGATGTAAAAAAAAAATTGGGTTCAATCACCCAACTCTTAGGTAGACTCCTGGGTCACCTAGACAGACACGGAGGTCACTCTACTCGATCGCTTTGAAAATTTAAATTCTTAACAATAGAAATTGCGAAATAGCGTTAGCGTCAAAAAATTGACGTAAACGTTAATTTTTTGGTGCTTTCTGTAGCACGCGACCAAACTTTCTCTTTGCGGTTATTACGCTAACACGAAATACCGGTAAGTTCGACGTTAAAAAGTGGTTTCTGCGGGTTTCTCACGTGATTTTTTCATAAAGGCGACCACCCACTGGCTGCAGGTGCAGGAAGCAGGTGCTTCTTTTTCTGCTTCTGCTCGTCTGCTTGTTTCCACCGGATATTTTGTGCGTTGTGCCTTGCTTTTCCTGCAGCAGAAAAAAGCTGCGTTTCTGCAAATTCTTTCTCCCGCAGAAAAAGAAGCACATGCAATCAGCTGCAGCTGCAAGTGGGAAGCCGCCTTAAGTCTAACTTTGCATTTGCTGATTCCAGGTAAAGAAAAGTATGCAAGGAAGCATTTTTTGAGCGACGCCAACATAATAGCCGGGTTGAATAGCAGGACGATAGGCTGTGCGCGGTGGGTGAATCACACTGTATTCTGGATGGATCGATGGGATGATAAAAATGCTTTTCACGTCATGGAAGATGTAATTACGACAGCCGAGAGTCTCCTCCTTCTCCGAATCGACCCAGAAGACGTGGAAATTGCAATTTATGACGGTCTCCCTGCAAATAATACACTTCTCACTGTATGGCCTCTGTTATTCGGAAAAGGAGTCCGAGTAATTCGCGCAAACCCATATCCTGGTAATACCTGTTTCAGCCATTCGATTCTAAATATGTACGGGGCACGCTCACACCTCACCCAAAATTCCAACTACCGTAAACCGATGTACTGCCCTTCACCGATTCTCCAGGGATTTCGTGACTGGGTCTGGGAAAAATCAGGAATCGATCAGAAAAGCCGGCAGTCCAAACCCACAATTTTATTCCTTAGCAGAAAGACAAAGAAGCGCTCAATTCAAAATGAAGCAGAGATACTCCGGGCCATTGAATCCAATTTTTCGTCATTTAACCTTATTGTCTTCCGACCAGAAGAATACTCTACTTTTAGTGAGCAAGTGGCATTGGCACATTCGGCTGATATTCTGGTTGGAGTACACGGTGCTGGTTTGACGTATGGAATTTACATGCGACCTAATACTTCAATTCTAGAAATATTTATGGACGACAGGAATTCATTGAACAAGCACTACTCCAGTATATCCGCCTGGCAGGGCCTGCACTACTACGCCATTCAAATGTACAGGAGAGTTGTACCTGTACGAGATGTTCTGGAGGCACTACGGGAAATTATGATGAAAATTTTTTAACATTGAAGATTTTAGGGTAACTTGCATTAGCGATTACGCGGTTTTCCACCAGTTTCTTTTCTTGCTAAGCAATTTAAAATAATTTAAATTGCAGCTCAATCACTTCGTTACTTTTTCCTCAGTCCCTAAGTTTTCAAAGTTCAAGCTTGCACTTTGAAAACCTCGTGATTACTTATAAATTGTAGAAAAATAACTTTTCCTAATAAGGGTATTTTTGTTTTCAAGTAAAGAAAATGCTGGAAATAAAATTTCAAAGTGCTTTTTATGAAATCAGCCATTTGTATACCAAAAAGCAAAACTGCTGCAAAAATGAAGTAGATTTTACAGTGCAAAATTTTTCTGCAAAAATGACTTTTACTATTTGACCCTTATGAGGTATCGACCTTCGAAATCCGCCAGTCGCCGTGTTAATTCGGAGTGAGGGACTTGTTGGCAAGCAATGCGCTGGAAATCAATGCAACGCGCGCGTATTCAAAAATATGTGAAACAAAGAACAGTTATTTATTGACGCTCGCCAATTGGCGCATCAGACACCCGACAATAATTGGTAAATGCAGCCTACTACTGCCTTTCTGTTTTTACTGTCGTTTATTAATGATTTTCCATAAAATTACCGGCCCCAACTCGTCATATTTCCACTAGTTATTCTTAATTGCTTGATTTTTCGAAATACATGTAATCCTAAAATAGAGAAAAATAATTTTGATTAATGATTTTTTAGAAATCCCGTATAACCGTGAAGAGGGTCGAGTAGGGGAAAAAGGGATATCGATGCTGGAGTTTTAGAAATACTCCTTTTTAACGGACCCAAATAATGTTCTCAGCGTCATAAGATTGAGGAGTCTTCCTGCGAATATTTTAACTTTTCGAGAAAATTATTTATGCAAGCGCAGAAGCCTTCATAAGTCTAAAAGTTTCTACTGTATTTTCTATTTGGGTGTTTTAGATGCAGGCCTTTTTTTAGATCGGCTTAAGAATTTCGCTCAAGGGGCCATCGAGTTTTTTGTTAAAAAGCATGCATTAGAACAAAAAACCCTATGGCCCTTAGAGCCAAATTCTTACAGGCCGAACTAAAAAAGCCATGCATTAAACCTTCCAATTATTGTGATCCAGTCTCGAGTATAATGCCCCAGGCTTCAACATTGCCCATGTAAACGCGCATGATGCAGGGCCCCAGTTTCGTATAGCGGGGATAAAATGGCGGGAATTCTGATGCCCTATGGGTGCTATTTAACGGACCTTTATTTTTTTCTTAAACTGCCTTTAGAAATG
>JABASM010001140.1:0-16118 GCA_019776545.1 Brachystomella parvula | reverse complement strand
GAACTCTCCTAATGAACTTTCAAATTTTCATGAATTTCTTAGGAAGATTGTGTTCTCGGCGAGTCAGCATCAGCATGCTAGTCTGGTGATTTAAGAACTTAGAATACTTAACATGCTACCTAATTATGAGCACATTTTCGCGTGAGCTTTGAATTTTTGCTCATGAAGGTGTACAAAATGGGATGCGTATGAAGGAAGGTATCTGTCGTTTATTTGTGTGTAGGTAGGAGAAAGAAAAGTAGACTTTCTCTTCTCGGAAAATGAGAGAAGACTACTGGAGTTGATAAGGGAGTGAAAGTGAGGTGGAAAAGTTTAAAAGCTAATGCCTCGAAGGCAGATTTTGTTTTTCTATGTCTTAGTCCTACCATGACGTCTGTTTGGCTAAGGAAATCAATAATTATCTTCTTTTTCTACTCTTGGGCTTTCTTCCTCTATGTATGAAGCTAAAAGTTGAGCCAAGGGAAAGAAAAAAAAGAATCAATTATTCTCTCTTCCCATCACTAAGTAACTCTCTTCCCTCAAACCTTGAATCAAAAATCAAGACTTCAAACTTCAAAGGATCTATGACATGGGTCTTTTACCTCGTATTTGCTTTGGACTTGACTTAGCTTCGATTAACTTTCTCTTCTTTAGATATAGGAATTTCATCGGATCTCATCTCTGTATAGTACGCTCTGCAATGTACCTGGTTTACTTGTCTGGTCCAGGAAGCCGGAGGATAGTCGGAAACTCTAACAACTTTTGTGGCAGATTATTTATATCAGTTGGCTTAGGGACCGGATGGATTAGGCTGAAGGAGGCCTTTAGATAATTTTTCTATTTTCCAAAATATGAAAAGAGTCTGGCAGTTTAGCTCTGAAATCCATATTATAGGTTAGAACATATAAAATATTGTTTCTAAGTTCTAACCTTTGACCTAAAATTCTCGAAATTTGACTTCCCATCCCAAAACTCCTCCCCAAAAATCTTCGCTGGCAAAGTCTCTGCTGACTGAAAATCTCTGATCCTAAAACCCTTCCTTAGAAAATTTCTGAATGCTGTTCTAAGCATTATTGCGGTATTTCTTACAGTGGCGGTGAAATGCGAAAGTTTTGTCACTATAAAATGCCATGCATGAGTTGATCTCTTGATGAAATCACTTCATGTGAGCTGGAATCTCAGGTCAGATTTTAAAATGATTTTTTGGAGAGGAGATTTTTGTTGGACTCGACAATAAATCGCTGTGCTGCGTGTGTGCTTTGTGCTGTGCTTTGTATAGGAAAACCTTTGATGGCCTTTACTTTTCATCTCGTTCTTCATTCTGAAGTTATTTTTGCGTCGATTCAATGTGATTTATTATTCACCTGCTGGTGAGAATAATTTTTGGGAGCTGAACTTTGTTATTATTGCTCAACAGGTTGATGATGAGGAGTGAGTAAGGAAAGTTTGGTCTATAGAGCTGGTTATTATTGTTATTAACGAAAAACTAGGATTGGAATTGGGTTCTATTTTGATTCCCTTCTGAGAGCAAGAGAGCGATGAAATAAGAGTGTCGTTTTCTGTCAGAAACTTTTTCTCTGATAATTATCTATCAATGGAAGAAGTGAAAAGGCTTGTAATCCTGAGAAAGTTTGAAGTACAGGGGGAAGGACTGGAAGAAAGTTTGTTTGGAAGTCTCCAACTACTCTGTCTCGACTTTCATTTCCCAACAAGACTAATAAGTTTAAGTCTGGAAGAGAAAATTTCTGAGATTAGTGGAACAACCTCGCAACAAGATAAATTAGTTGAAAATGGAATCTCATGCTTCTCTAGTTACTGTGAGAAGAGTCTATGCCTTTTCGGATTTTTCTTTTCCTTCGAGTAACTTGCTATTTTCCTTTTCCTTCGGAAATGGATTCTATAGCCAAGTGAGAGAGATTTTTTAAGATCTCTGCCAAAATTTATTTTCTCATGAATCAGGGTGTTATTTTACTACGGTTGAGTTTCCGATCTTCTCCAGAACCGGAAGTGCAATTTATTAAACCATGAAATGTGTTGTTCGCTATCTGGTTCCACAGCTTTCTCTTTGTTTCTTCCATTGTTTATTCTGCAGTAGATTTCTGGCTGGAGCCTGAGCAGACATCACTCAGATTACCATCATTGCCTCCTCAAACTGAAAGATTTCAGCGACAGACGTCCGTTCCGATTCATCTCTGTTTTTTTTTAAGTTGGCTTTCATGTTACAGAAAAAAGAATTTAACATTTTTATCACAAATATCGTATCTGATTTTTTCTCCTTTTTTGATCTCATGTCATTGATCTTCGTTTTGGTGGGTTGACTCTGAACTCAATCCCGGGCAGAAAGAATTGTTCCTCTGTTTAATGGGATTATGCCTCCAACTTGTCCTTTTGAGTATTATTTCTTGGCAGAGACGCGGATATTACGGAAAATAGGAGGGAGGGGAGTGTCCCGAAGGAAAACTGTCGCCATTCGGATGAAAAGAATGAAATGAATTGAGATTGATTTGCGTCTCCAGTCCGTTGCACAGGCTTGAATTGGATTCTGAAAGAAGAATAGTGATAAAATATAAAAAGAGAAAGGATAGATGTGGATTTTCACCTGTTGAACTCAGGAGAAAATGGGTTGAGACGGTAGCCTGTCTTTGGCTGACTTTGGTAGTAGGGTTGCCTGTTGCGTGCGCCACATACGGAGGTTTGATGAAATTAGTAGTGATGTTGAACTAATTGTGATTTTCTTGATTTGACAGGTGTTCCCTTACCTCCGAGTCATAAGCTGACAGTGGCTGAAATATTTGACAGTAGGACAGGGAAGCCAAACCACGAGAAACTAAAGCAGCATTTTGTTCAAGAAGGAAGAATAGAAGAAAGTGCTGCCCTTAAAGTCATAAATGATGGAGCCACTCTCCTACGTACAGAACGGACCATGATTGACATTGAAGCCCCTGTCACAGGTAAGGAAGACCTGTAATTACCACTCCCTTGTATTTGGGAATGCTCAGTAATTGGCAGTAAGGTGGTATATTTCGATGTAAAGTTGTATTTTTTTATACTTTCTCTTTCAGTGTGTGGAGATATCCACGGCCAGTTTTACGACCTTATGAAACTCTTCGACGTCGGTGGGGACCCGGCCTCGACCAAGTACCTATTTCTTGGGGACTACGTTGATAGAGGTTACTTTAGTATAGAGGTACGTATTCCTAAGGCATTTACATTGTTTAAATTTAAGGAAATTTTAAGGAAGTTAGATTGATGTTTTACCCATTTTCTCTGACTGAGTATACTTAGCTCATCATCTTTACGAGCATTTTTGGCCTTTTATGTCGGTGGAAGTAGAGATAGCTACTGGCTCAAGGAAAATTACGTTTCCATTTGCTCCGTATGGGAATAAAGCTGATGAAATGGGATCCTTTATGTAGGGTTCGTGAGTTGCGGCTGTTAAAGAATCTTGTTTAGATTGGCATTTTGGCTTTATGATTCTGATGGAACTAGAATTTCTGAAATGAAGAGGTGAAAGCTATGAAGAGCTCTGGCACTATCCTCTAGAAATATATTTCAACAGTTAACCTTCTGTTTTATGATTACTGAATGTTTATGGTAAAAAGTTGTTAACGTATTTAAGTAAATTGTCTTCTATGGTTTCCATCATTAGGCGGCTTTATCAGTTAGAGTTAAAGGAATGTGGCTGGCTTGACGTCTTTAGTTACAATTTTGTAATTTACATCAGTAAACAACCTGGTTTTTGATTATTGCTACACCTGATCACCTTGTTCTTCCTATTAGTTTGTCTTAAGTGCTTGTAATGATGCGGAGCATGAGCATTTTCAAACCTTTTATTCTAAATTGGTTCCTTTGTTCCAGAGAGCGTAATTTAGGCCCATTAGGACTTGGAATGAGAATTAATTGATCTCTCTGTCTCTCCTATTCTGTCAGTCGTCGTTTTAGACAATGAGGATTTTTTATTCTGGGATTTTGCACAAGGCACAGGAGATGAATTAACACGGAATTCTGTTTAGACATGTGAAACATTAATTTTCTCTCTTGCCCTTCCGACTTGAGGGAGTTGAATTAATTGAGTCTGATTAAACTGGATAATTGTTATTAGACTGGTCATTTTGGCGGGGGTGTTGGGAGGTGTGGCCTACTGGAAGCTGCTAAAACCTCGTAATTAAATCAGATGGCAAAGGGATCCATTGGAGGTTTTTGTTGAGTCAATGCCGAATAATATTTGCTTGGATTGTTCGGTCTACGAAGCTTCGTGATCAGTTAGGCTTGTTTGGAGAAAGTTGAAAGGTGAAAGGGATGTGAGGGATTTGGATTTGATGTATAACTCGTGATTGATTATTATTAATTCCTTTTCAGTTGACTAATGATGATGTCCTGCCTTTTTTTTTGTCAAGTTTATTATTATTATTGGCAGGAGGACTATAGGGAATTTCAAGGTACAGATTCAGCAGCCAAAAGTTCCACTTGAGAAGATCAAGAGTTAGTTTTCCAGTTGTCCAACTTTCTCTCTCAACGACTTCCTCCAATTTCATTGTCCATGTTCATTGATTCCTTTTTTCACTCGCTGGATGTGGGAGTAGGTCCGCTGCTCTTTTCTTTTGTTCAGGTCTCCATCACATCTCGCTTCCTCTTCACTTGACTTTATTTCACTCTACCTTACTGTCTCTTTTCTCCTGTTCTTTTTTTCATTGAGTTCATGGAGAGGTCTGGGATGTGAAAGCAGACTTTCAAAGTTTTCATCAGGTTGAGTATGATGCGGGCTTTCTTTTCAATGGATTGGATTTGAAACTCTTACAGAAATGGCGGAGGTTAGAGTCCATGAGCTTTTCTTTGCTTTGCCATTTTGCCAAGAACTGAAATCCGTACATTTTTTGTCCTCTTCATATCCGAACTTGAAAAGCTGCGTGGCTTCTTGGCTCATTCACTTTTAAGTGTTTAGCTCGGAGTTTCTCCTTTTCTTTCCTAAATGAGGCGACTAAGAAATTATTTAAGACATGATTCTAACAATTCTCTTTTTATTTTTGTTTATTTTTTCAGTGTGTTTTGTATTTATGGTCGCTAAAATTAACCTACCCGACTACCTTATACCTACTCCGAGGAAATCACGAGTGTCGACATTTGACTGAGTACTTCACGTTTAAACAAGAATGTAAGTTGGGATTTTTTTTTTAATTGTTCAAAGTGTGAAGAGAATGTTGTTACTTTTCTTTTAATTTGAAATTGACAATGTGTCCTTTAGGTAAAATCAAATATTCGGAACGGGTTTATGATGCATGCATGGAAGCATTTGACTGTCTTCCACTTGCAGCGTTAATGAATCAACAGTTTCTCTGTGTCCATGGCGGACTATCACCTGAAGTTCACACATTAGATGACATCCGAAGAGTAAGAGCTTCTTTATTAATTTCCTCCTCTTTTTGCACGACTCAGTGGAGAAAGTGATTGGATTTTCTTGCGGCGGTGGAGAGCGAGCGAGAGATTGAAAAGAAAGTTGCGGTTGATATAATATGTCTATAATATTCATTTCTTTCAGTTGGATCGATTCAAAGAACCACCTGCATTTGGGCCAATGTGTGATCTGCTCTGGTCGGATCCCCTTGAAGACTTTGGGAATGAGAAGAATACGTCAGAGCATTTCACTCATAATACTGTTCGAGGATGCTCATATTTCTATAGGTGAGGATGGTATTTCATCTCTGAATGGAATAATCCCTTTTTTCATTCCGTAGTCCTGGTAGTAGTAGTAGTGGTGAAAGAGCCAAGTGTGGATTCATGAGTCAAGAGCTATTGACAGAAATCTCGAGTGATCCTACGTATACGCTGGAGCCAAGAGTCAGGGTAGAATTCATAGTTAGGAAGACCTGGAGGTTCTCTTGTTCTTATACTATTCTTGCTCAGGCTGAAGCAGGGATGAGATCGTGTCATTTTTTATTCTTTTTCTTCCTCTCTACCTTTCCTTTACTTTCTCTCCTTTCTCTACCTGTGTCCCAGGAGTGAGTGAGTGAGTGGGGATTCAAGACTCCGCTCTGTTCTTCTTCTTTCCTATTCTTTTTGAGCCTTTAGCTTTTTTACGGAGTTGTAAGAGGAAAGGATATTATTAGCATTGGGGGGCTGGAAGAGAATGGATTCTGGTGGAGAAGGTTCAAGGAGTGAGCGAGCGAGCGGGCGAGCGAGTCATAACAGTATCCAAGAAAAGTGGTGGGTCGGTCGGTGTACGATTCTATAACTGCAACTTCCATGTGTTATATTCTATTCTAGCGCATCGCGCATGGTTCTTTCCCTTCCTTAATCCACAAAATCAATGTTATGATTTTCCTAGTCTATGTCCAGGGAGCTTCTTAGGGAGAGTTTATATATTGTAGAGTCTCCTTACACTGGTTTACTTTCACCACTAACACTGGACTCAAATGAGAGAGGATCTTTAGAAGTGAAGATGATGATTAGGATTACTGATTGTCTCATTCGTTTGTTTTTCAGCTATGCAGCTTGCTGTGATTTCCTACAAAACAATAACCTCCTGTCCATAATAAGAGCTCATGAAGCCCAGGACGCTGGGTAAGTCTTCCTATCACGTTTCAGGATCCAAAAAGGAAACGGGCGAGTACTTACTTCCGCATTATAGAGAAAAAAAGAAAAGAAACAAGAAGAAAATGAGAAGAGAAAACTACAAAGCGGCTAATGGGATTAATTTTATTCTGCTTGATTCTAGCCTTTATCATAAAGTTCTTTCGATAAACNCTTACTTCCGCATTATAGAGAAAAAAAGAAAAGAAACAAGAAGAAAATGAGAAGAGAAAACTACAAAGCGGCTAATGGGATTAATTTTATTCTGCTTGATTCTAGCCTTTATCATAAAGTTCTTTCGATAAACGTGGGCTGCCAGTCAAGTATCTCCGCTTTGCCTTATTCCTACGTTAATTAACCGCAGAAATGGTAGCAAGTTATACGTAAACTCTCCATAATTTCCAAGCCTTATTAAGGCATAGAGTTGAATACTATTTTATTTTTTGATGTAGGGTGCTGCAGAGGAAGTACGTTTAAAATTGTCTCGGTCTCATAGTTTTTCTACCTAGCAAAGTCTTAGGTTGTCTGAAACAATAAGCGGATGAGCCAAGGCTTAAAATGGCGATTTCGTTTGTTTTGTAAAGAAAGATAACCAGGTAGCCCGAACTTTCTATAATCAGAATTAGAGCAAGGATTAAAAGCTTTACATCAATCTTTCATCGTAATCGATGTCAAAACTCACTATACTTTTTTGCTATTTTTTTCTACCTAGCAAAGTCTTAGGTTGTCTGAAACAATATTCGGATGAGCCAAGGCTTAAAATGGCGATTTCGTTTGTTTTGTAAAGAAAGATAACCAGGCAGCCCGAACTTTCTATAATCAGAATTAGAGCAAGGATTAAAAGCTTTACATCAATCTTTCATCGTAATCGATGTCAAAACTCACTATACTTTTTTGCTATCAACAGATATCGGATGTACAGAAAAAGTCAAACGACAGGCTTCCCATCTTTAATTACAATTTTCTCTGCACCAAATTATCTGGACGTCTATAATAACAAGGTAAATCCTTTACACCTTGCATGCTCCTGGCTTCATCAGTTTCTGTTCTGCAATAAATCAGATGTTTTTGTGGGAACCGCAACCGGTATTGTGTTCTCTTTGTGTCTTTGCTGTCTGGCAGTGGTAGGCACGCTGGGCTGGACTTGAGTAAATTGAAAATCGGACTATATGAATGAAATAGTTTCGGAAGTGAATATGAAAATAAACTGGAGCAACAGGTTTATTGATGACTGCCTTAATCAAAAATAACTTTGGGTTTTCTTCTTTCCTTATGTTGCCAGGCTGCCGTTCTTAAATATGAGAATAACGTGATGAATATTCGTCAATTCAACTGTTCACCTCACCCGTACTGGTTGCCTAACTTCATGGATGTCTTCACATGGTCTCTTCCGTTTGTTGGGGAGAAAGGTGAGCTAAAGAATGTCTATGTATATGTACTATTACCGAATTTTTATTTTTTCTTCCAAGAAAAGAAAAGCTATAAAGGTAATTTACTTATTCATGACTGGAGAGACCTAATTTCTTTTCTTGTTTGAGACAAGAGCGGAATTGTTTTCTTTTTTTCTTTTGAAGTAAGTATATATATAGTACTCATTAGTCCATTAGAAGAAAAACAGGCGAAGCGTAATGAGAGGAAAACTCATGGAAAGTTTGAACTTGGGTTATCTTTCTTCTTTGGCAATAAATCAGGAGCAGAGAAGGACCTCAAGGGATTTTGTATAAGGCTTCCTCTGCCTGCACTACGCTTTCACGTTTTCCATCTCTGTTCTCTGAAGAGAGATTCAATTATTTTCTGCTGTTTCACTTTCTCTTCTCAGAACCAGAAAAAATAAACTCTCTGTCGTATTCTTTTTTTTTAACTTAATCTATGAATATTCTCTGTATACCCAGGATCCAGGAACGAACTAGAAATTTAGATTATAAGAAAAGGAAGCTAAATTTTCTTTTTGATTTTTTCAGTGACTGAAATGCTCGTGTAATGTTCTGAACATTTGTTCTGATGATGAATTGATGACGGAGGGCGAAGAAGGAGCGGACGACGGTACGGGATCTTCAATTTCGTTCACTTCACGCTTCGTTGTCCATGTCCTTTCCTACCCTTTGTCCTACCAGTCTATTTTAAGTTATTTGGGGTAGTTAGTTTTCATTGCTTTTTCTGCGAAATTATTGATGCTAATAATGCAACGAAAGTTTCAGTCTTTTCGAAAAATTTTTCGAAAAATTCTTAATCCAGCAATGCAACACTATAGTACAAAAATTCTATTGGTTTGACTTTCTCCTTCAGCTGTCATGTGGTTAAGTACGCAGTAAGAATGTATGAATAAGGGAAGCAGTATGAGTGAGTAAAAGGGGGATACGGACTTTGAAATTGAAGTGCTTGAGGCTTTCTTTTATGCTTGATTAACTTGTATGCTTTCGGAGTTGAGAAAGTTGAACCGAGGAATTTGCTTGAGCAAAGTTTGAGTTTTCTTTTCTTTTACTTTTGTTTACTTCGGTTAAAGTATGCACTTTGCGTTCTTTCGACAGGCTAAAGTTCAAATAGACAAACAAACTTAAAACCAAAATCATCATCTACGCTCACGCTCAGAAATGTTTTTATGTTTTTGCATGGATGAGAAAGGGAAAGGAAGTGAGATTCATTGAGCTTTTTCCGCCAGTTTAACTTTCTCTCACTGCCAGCGTAAAGTCAATTAGTTAATTCAGTTGGGCCGTGAATGTTCGTGCATTCCCTGTCACCTAACGACACCGAGAACGATTACCACCGATTTTCCCTCTCTCGGGGTACAATCGGCTTAGGTAATCTATCTTCGGGTTTAGAAGTTACAAACCTTGGATGGTTTTCTTCCATGTTTTACTGATTTTCGGGAGATTACTACTCTCACACTCCCGTTTTTTTAATAGTCTCGATAAGCATTGAAAGGGAAAGAAGACCGGATAAAATAATCTCTCCATGCGAAGATCATACAAATAAAAAGTTCAGAGTTGTGAATTTGGAAAGTAACCCTTCGACAGGGCGCATAGTGATATGGTGATATTGCTCACGCTTTTCTTTTTTAAAGTTAAAAAGTTTTGAAATTCAGTTTAGAAGATCTGTTTTAAGCCTTTTGCCGGAAAGGTAGAAGAAAAAATCTAGTCTTCGAAAGAGCCCGAAAATTGGAATTGAAAGATGGAGAATCAAAAATCAATTTTTCTCTAGTTTCCGGTTTTCAATAATAAAGTTTGCTTCTACTTTCTTACTTCCTTCGTTGAAAGTATAATATGGAAGTATAGATGGTTGATAAATTCCGGAAGCAAGCCGACTCATTCTATTATATGTAAAAGAGGAAGGCGATTTTTCGATGTAAATATAATTCTATTTCCCTTTGTTCCTCCGCTAGTTTTTTGAATCGGAACTTACGAAGTTTAGACAACGTAATTTGCTCAGAAAAAATGAAGGTGGTAGGGGATAAAGGTAGTGAAAGCATAGGTTGTGTATTGATGATATACATAATATATTTCTTTGATGTGTTTTCCATGGATATGCGTGTGGCATGTCTTTGGCCGCCGCAGTGTTGAAGTTGTCGATAGCGGATGTGCGGTGACTGGAGCGAGCTGCTTATTTTAGTGTAGCCTTAGTAAAGTGCTTGCTGAGCTCTAATAATGGAGAAATATTTATTAGGAGCACTCTGCTTTGCTCCCCTGCCTACTTTCCCTTTCTCATTTTCTCCCATTTTTTCTGATGTATGGATGATCTCGCTGCCTGGAGAAAGGAGTAAACGAATCTTTGACGGCCAAGTTTTTTTTTCTTCTTTAGCATGGACTCTTCTGACAGTTTTTGAATGAAGACATGAAACGGGTGGATTTGTTTACGAGTATGAATTGATCTGATGGTGAAAGTTTCAAATTCACTTTCTTCTGCCGATTAGTTCCCCTACTTTCTCTTGTCTTCCTAATGAATTGACTCATTGTGTAAATTTGTTGAAGTGTGAATTTTCTTTGCCTTTCCCAGGAAAATTAAGGGTTAGCCTCAAAAAAGTTTTCTGACTAACTTTTCAATGTTCGCTTTTACTTCCTTCTGACTTTCTCAGTACAGCACGGTGGGAAGAAAGTGATTGATGATCTTCTGGCATGATTTATTTCGTTGGTACCATTTCATTACTGTAGTTTCACTTTGACTTTTCAAGTTCTTGTGAGTCTTTTTTTTTTTTAATTTTTTTTTTGTCTCTTGTCATTGTTTTTGCCGAGAATATTTGCTTAATTGCATCCCATTGAACTAAAGTGCTTGAGAATGAAGAGAATGAAGGAGATGCTTTTTGAGAATTTATTAGGAGTATTATGAGAAAATTTTCACATCCTTCACTCACGGCTTTCTCCTTTCACCGCTCACTTCTCAATTTCTCCACTCTCTCACTCAAATATTCATAGCCTCTTGAGTCCTTTGTTGTACGTGAACGTTTATATGTATGGATTAGGATCAAATTATATCCGACGACTGAGCGAGAGTCTCGCTGCTAGTGAAGCGAGGGAATCGGGTAAGCCCTTATTCCGCTGCTGTTTCGTTGTGAAGAATCTGCTTTTCTTATTAATCTTACTAAAACAAATTACTATCTTTCGGCGAGAGTGAGAGAGTATGGGGTGGACTATGTGTTTTTTTTTGCTGTTTAGCTAATAGTATCTTAGCTGCTTTCTTCGCTGACTTTCTCTTTGTGCATTGGATGATGGGGAGGCACATACCGCAGGGAGTGAATAACGGATTTGTTCCTAAGAGCGTTTGGAGTGAAACTAGGAATTCATAACCCATAAAACTAGTAACTACAAGTTCTTACAGCTAGAATTAGTCCTAAAGGAGAATTTCTAAGCTGGTAGTGTAGTTTAGAACTTGTACAGCCTGTTTCAGCTTAATTTCTTTGGAGAAAGTTTTCCACCTCTACGAAATTCACTTCATCCATATTTGGGAAATTTTTTTTTTAATTGACTTTAGTTAAGTTAGCTTCAACCTTATTACATCGATAGCTGAAGTCTTCCTGCTAAAAAGCAATTTAGAAATATCGGTTTTTTGAATTCCAAAAAGATGGAAAACTTTCCCCGAGGGAAAGCTGGAAATGGCTGTATTGCTTTTGGTGTTTAGACTTTTTAATTTTGGAGTTGAAGTTATTATAACTTTCACTTTCTCATTATGCCAATTTGTAGTAGCGGAATAATGTTGGAATTTTTTGTTTTTAGAAAAAGGAAAGAAGTTCTTATATGAAAAAGAGAACTGAGAGCTCGGCTTTCACTGAGCTGAACGGATTTATTTCTGCGCGGTAGTTTGTTAGATTGTTTGATGGCTTTTTGGGAAAAGTTGAGGCTTTTACCCTTGTTTATTAGTTCCAAGTTGTAAATTGAGTCAAGGACTAGAGAGAAAAGCAATTAAACGGTAGCTTATAATTTTAATCGACCGAATCTCACCCTGATTTAATACTTTGCGTTGCACTCACACTATAAGAAAGAATAATCTAATTTTGGATTTAGTACTTCGTTTTTTAGTATTCTTGGTTGAAAAAATTATGTTTTTAAACTTGAATTTTTTAATAGATGAGTTTAGTTTTATGTTTTTGTAAATTAATTTCTTCTAGAACCACTGTTTGTGCATCCATGCAGAAACGTTGGTTCAGTATCTTTCTTTTTCTCGAAAATTTTTTTTGAATGCAGATTTGGGATTTCTTGGTTTTTGTATTTCCTTTGAATTCGTTTCTGTTCCCTCTGTTAGTTGTGTGTAACTAAATTCTGTACTTTTCCTCCCTTTGTCGTCCGTCTGTGTTTAGAGTATAGCTCACCTCGAAATTGTAACGGATTCTCGCAACTTTTATAGGGGCTGCAGCTGCTGCAAGGAAGGAAGTAATCCGAAACAAGATTCGTGCCATTGGGAAAATGGCCAGAGTCTTCTCTGTCCTCAGGTAAAGTTTTCTGGAAATGAATTGTATGGAATATATTAACCCCGACGTTTTTTCTTGTAACTCCTAATCAGTGTTGCTCATGGAACCTTTAATTTCGTCTACATGTCTCCCTTTGTTTTATTTTTTCATGTCTCATCTACAGGGAGGAGAGTGAGAGCGTGTTGCAATTGAAGGGTCTCACGCCTACTGGTAATTTACCACTTGGGGCTTTATCGGGCGGAAGGACGACGCTTCGGAATGGTGAGACTTCGTTCCTTTCTTGTTTGGGTGGGGAAACAGGAATGCTTAAGCAGTTTTTGTTTCTATTCCGACCTTAGATTGCAACAGGTTACTTCTACAGTAGTAGAAGAAACAGTATCACTTTCATTCCATGGGACTGGATTTAGGGAACGAGACTCGCTCATGAAAATCAATAGCCAAGCTTCCGTTTCCTTGTAGAAAGAGAGAAAGGAACGGATGATGGGATCCTGCTTTCTTCTCTTTCTTCTATCCTTGTTTTTCTTCAAAGTTTTATAAGAAACAGAAACGGAAAACCCTGGTTCTTGATTTCCTGTTTTTAGAATTTCAATTTTGTACAATTCCCGTTGCTACCCTGCTTAGGGGGATGTTTTACTCATGCTTGTCCTGAGCTTGTCCTTGTGGAAATGTTTGGGGCAGCAAAATTAATTACATGTCAAAATGTATCCATTTGAACTGAAAACTGTGATATGAGACCTAAGGAAATAGGTTACGCTCCATATAAGCGCTCGCTAAATTCCAGGAAGAAAGAGGCTTTTCCATATAGTCCAGTCAAATTCCTGGAGTCCTATTCTCAGGAACGACTGTGAAACCCTAGAACGTTTTGAAGGCTTTTGACGATTTTATACCACTTTGACGAATTTGGCGCTGTATTCATTTCGATTTTTGCAGAACGTCCTCTGAAGTTGTGAAAAATCAATTGCATTTCATATCCCTGCTTTTAGATTTGTAGTTTGAATTGCGGAATTACCTGATTTATCTTTTCTTTTAATTTTTCAGCACTTCAAGGATTTTCGGGTGACCATCTGATCATGTCCTTTGAAGAAGCCCGTGGGTTGGACGCCATAAATGAGCGAATGCCACCACGAAAAGAAGGTGGCTCACCGTCGTCTCCTAAGGCGGCATCTCCTGTCCCACCTAAAGGCGGGGCCTCATCACCACCACAAGCCTCGAAAGGAGTAGCAGCAGCAGCAGCAGCAGCAGCTCCTGTCCCGGCCAAAAGCAACAACGCCCGAACAACCAACAGCCATCGATAATGGGAAATTTTTCGATGAGACACAACGGGGAAAAATCAATCAATGGAAATTAATCACTCTGAAGTCAATTCCTCTCCCAAGAAAAAAAAATCCAATAATACAAATAATAACCGCTTCAATTATATCTCCCGTTGATCCATAAAAAAAATGAAAAAGAACTAAATAGATTATTAATTATGACCATCCCTTCATAATATTCTGTTGCCAAGTTCTTTTCCTCCATAATTACCCTCTCCCTGTATCTTCCCCAGTGGAAGCTGTGCCCTCATCACATGACGTTATTATATTGTTATTGCTAATTCTATTATTAAATTTTACCATAATTCTAGCGTAACTAGAGGAAATTATTAAGTAAGTAAGTAAGAAAAAACGTTAATTAAGATTTCTCCTTGGTAAGCATAGGATTGGTAAGGATTTAATCTTGCCTGTGTGCCCTCAGCTGCAAATGAGACATGAGAGAAAAACTAATGTTTGTTTATACTTAAAAGCTTTAAATTCTCAGAGCGGTGAAGCGAGCATGAAGCAGCGTAGGATTTTATCAAAACCCTTCGTTCTAATAATCGTTGTCTAGCTTTAAAATAGTGTATTGGAGTAGCGGGGATGAGAAAATTGTTAGGAGTGATATAACATGCCCCGGTTTTTTCCTTGGTCAACTAATAACTCTGTATCTCTAACATGTAAATTTTTTTCATTATTTTCATTTTCTCTCTCTCTATCCAGCCTTCAACCTCCCTCCCATTAATTACAACTAATTACTGTGAAAAATCTTGTAGATCTAGTTACTAGAATTTTTCTTCTTCTTCATCTTCGTCTTGTTCATTATCATGTGTAATCCGCCATGTTTTGATTCTAGTCTCTCATTATGCCAATTTGTAGTAGCGGAATAATGTTGGAATTTTTTGTTTTTAGAAAAAGGAAAGAAGTTCTTATATGAAAAAGAGAACTGAGAGCTCGGATGCTGCCTAAAACAAAGATGAGAAAAATACAGAATTGGACGAATAATTCTTAAAGAAATAATCGTGTAACCTTGTACATGTGTACCTTTTGATCGAGTCAAGTTTTCCTTAACTACTTTCTTCACACCTTTGAAAATTGCGAGTTAGCCCGGTGACATGTAGAAAGGAGGCGGAGAATAAGTAAAAGCTAAACGAACCTAATTATTAGCATGTGCTCTCCGTACTTAATCCCAAAGACTTTTTTGTTTCGGTTTAGTCTTGATTTTTGTTTTTGGTGGTGGAAGAAGTGCAAAGCCGTAATTCTCTATAGAATTAATACACTACTCAATCAAATTTATATTTAAAAAAATAATAATTACTATATTTTCCTGTCCTGATTTTTTCTTCCTGTTCAATAAGATATTATTATCTAGTGCATGCATTTTTCTGGCAAGTGCTTGTTGGCTGCGGAAATGTGTTCATTTTTTTAAAATTATTTCGGAACGAGAATAGCGGAATTACGAGTATTGAATTTTTTGTGTGGTCATTTCCCTTAAATTTTCTGTCATGGAGTAAGGGACCTTCTCCTCTTTTATCGACCCTTGACCTTAGCCACTTTTCACCTGCATGTTGTAGTATATCCTTCGAGGACCACGCACATCACCCTTTTCATTTTCTACTCAACTATCACTAAATTCATCATAGATTCTAGGTAGGAAAATGGTTGATTTACTATTTGTTGAGACAGGCAGGTACTGTCAACGTAAAACAAAAAGTTTCTAAGACCCTGGTTTTAAGAATCGAATTCCTTGAGTTTATAATTAGTTTTTTAGGTGTTTAGGTTTAATTAAAATGAAAAAGACATGAAATCAACTCAATTATGATTTGCCTCAGGAAGCGAATTTTTCTGTCTGTATCACTCGTTTAGGATTAGAGCAGAGGTGCTTAAATACAATGTGACTCGTCACGGGAAGAAGATAAGTAAGATGTAATTAGTTACATTACAAAAATTAAGATAATCAAACCTCCTCTCACCTTAGAAAAATGCCTTGTAAACGTTTGAATGTTTTGAGCGAGGAAACTGAAGTTTTTGCTTATCTACTAACTATTCAGACCTTTTTGATTATTGTTCATTATTTCTACTATAAGTTTACAATATTATAATTAAACATGCACCATCACGCCCTGTGTATTTATACACATTTTTTGCCAAAGAAGAATAGGTTTAATTTGATTGGAGTTAATCAAATGAAATATATAATTTTAAGGAATTTATGGGAATGAAATTATTGTTAATTTTTTCATTTTAAAAAATCAAAAAAAATCAAAATAAATCCTATCGTGCACTTTTCAAGTTAAAAAAGAGTTGTAAGTCTTAAGCCCTTGACCTTCCACTTCCATGGGTTCTTAGGGAGTAAACTCAAGAAGCTAACTTTTACTCAAGAT
>JABASM010001139.1:0-16119 GCA_019776545.1 Brachystomella parvula | reverse complement strand
ATGCGTTATACCTCATTATAATGCTGCTACGCTGCATTGAATATAAACAAAGCATGTACCTTGTGTTCTGCGTTGTGAATTATCAGAAGTTTGCGAACTATCTTAACCTTTTTAAGCAAAGAAAAAAAGACGCAAGAAATGATGATAAACATGGAAGAAATGAATGAGAGTTACACCTTTATGCTATACAGGTTTATGGTGTCCATATAGCAGCCACCCACTCGCATCTTATCGACCTGTCTTTCTATCAGCTTCTTTTCCGCTTTCCGTTGCTGCGTGATGAGTTGCCTAGGAGGATTTGGAGAGAAAGGAACACTAGGACACTAGTTTAAGTCTAAAAGAATGAAATATAGGTGCCGTGTCGCTGCGTGTAGGAGTTTAAAATTTCGCGTGGCATCTTTTGACAAATGCGTGAAAGGCCTCCTCTTCGGTGATTTTAGCAACTTTAGAATTGATAAAAATCTCAGTGCTCAGAATTTACATTGTAAATTCCGGCCGCAAAAACAGCGAAAATTGCGCCAAATACTTCCGCCGTCACGCTATTCTCCTCCGTACTCATTAGTGAGGCTCGCGATTTTCGCGCGGCGATGTGCGAAAGTGCTTTGTACGTAGCAATCACACCTCCGCCATAATACCCTCCTTTCTCTGCTAGGAATAATATTTATGAACGGTATGCTTTGTCTGGCGCGCAGGGGGTTGAAATTTCGCAAAGTTGTGTTGGACGCACTGGCCAACCTTCAGCGTGAGTTTGAATAGTATACCCTGTACAGTTCTCCATTTACAACGCATCTCTTCAGCAACGGCTAATTTGACAATCCGACACATGACTGACATTTGAGGCGGACCGAAAACAGGGAAGGCAGGAGCGGAGCAGGTTGAATTTTGGATAGGTGTAGTAGACATACAGGTCTTCGTTTAGCATGAATTTTAGCAATACGCATCTCTTAGTTGTCAGTTGACATGTGATTCTTTTAGCGATGGCAATTTTGAGAATTCAACTCATGCCTGAAATTTAGAGTGGACTGAAACTAGGGAAAGCATGGCCTCAGGGGGTTGAATTTTGGCACAGCTTTAGTAGACATACTGGTCTACTTGCAGCGTGATTTTCGCCAATATGAACCTCGTAGTTCTTGGTTTGTAGAGCATGTTGCCCAATGCCTATATCAGTTCATGGTGGACGAACGGGCAGCCGGCAGGCGCCGACGATTCCGTTTACCGTCAGCTACTTCGTAACTTGAAGGTAAAAAGGGAGGAGAAAATACATCTCAGTGCGTTTACGTGAGCGCGTAACGATTGTCGATAAGTGTCTGCTGAAATTTAAACTTCGCGTATTTCAAGCCTTTTTGGTTTGAAATTGGGACTTTTCGATTGAAGGCTTTTTTAAATCGGTCTCTGAGCCGAATTCTTAGGCCGATTTAAAAAAGTTTTCAATCGTTAGGTCTCTAATAAAATCAAAAGGTCAGGTTGCATAGTACTGGGTAGTTAGGTAATAGACCTAACGTAGTTAAACTCATCTCAAAGAGAGAGTACTGGGACTACTCGGTGGTCTTCCTTGGTAGCGGATAACTTTGTGCTTGCATTCCGCTAACTTTTCTATACCCCTCTTCTTCGAGCGCTAAACTTTTTCAAAGTTAATTTAATTTCTGTATACTAGACAGCTGATCTGGTGGTTGTTGAAGTGGATTATTTATTGTATCGGAAATCAAATCACAACCGAGTTCTATAGTATAGTATAGTATAACTTAAGAATTTTGCGGACAGTGCTGCATTTTGTATAAACGAAGTAGCTTGGGTTGGTTAGATTAGTTTCGCTGCAAATGAAGTTAAGGTATGGTAACGACAGATTATGCAATTAGTGTTGGCAGATTATATAGTACTTCAGCTTTTTAATAAGTCTGTTCTTGTCGCAATCCTAGGTAACAGCAAGTTGAATGAGTGGGAAATTCCGCGTGACAGTGTGGGATCCCACCCTGATCGTCTCACAAATCATAGCAATCCAGTGTACTTTATACTTCTCATTCGGAGCCTTACTCATAGCCGGGTCTCTGTTTACTGGGACCCAATGTACGCTGGAGAATGTATTTTACTACAGAGTAAGTTGAATGAAGCAGATAACCATACCAATCGTATACTAGAATACGGGTACGCCTGAATTGGCCTCGAATGAAATAATTGTACTGTGATTTCCAGGCGCTAAATTTTGGTGACAAACACGGGGTTCTGACCATAGGATGCTACATCATAACTGCACTTTTTGGGTAAGTACTTCAAGTCGTAAGTCTCCAAGGAGAACACCAGTACTTAACTGCTCCATTTTCCATTTTCAGTTCTGCGGGCTTATGGAAGATCGTTAAACGTACTAAACAGTGTCTGGACTACTCTGTTACTTCATACCTCATTCACTTGGCGATTTGCTGCATCTACAACGGCTCCTTGCCAGTCACAGTATCTTGGTGGATTCTAACTGTGGCATCCGTCACCATCATGTGCGTTACTGGGGAATTCCTTTGCCTGAAAACAGAGCTACAAGATATTCCACTTCTCGGGGCACGGATAGACTTATAGACACTGAGCTCAGAGTCCACTGCTCTCTATTTTTTGCTTTCGTGAAATTGGTGTTTTAAGCGTAAAGCTCAGTCAGCAGTACTTCAGGCTTCAGAACAAAGTAGTTGAGAAAATCCTCAGATAACGTTTCTCAGTCTCAGGTCAAGATCGGTAAAAGGCGATCAATCCCTTGTCTGTCTGTGATACTTCGTAAGTAAGTAAACAGTAAAATTATGATCAACAGCATTTTTTTATTTCTTTGTAGGTCCCATAACGTTTAATCTCTAGCGAATGACAAGACAAGTAACATAAAAGCACCATGGGAGTTGGTAGAGATTAATTTTCCACTTTTCCTCCATTAAATTTCTGTCCTTGAACGACATACAATTTAGCGTTAGCGGTAAGGAGAATCGATTTTAATTTGTGCAGGCCTGTTCTCCAGGGCATTAAATTAGAATTTAGACTGAGGATGGGAAAGGAAAAGCTCGGGTAGAGGGAAAGCTAGTAGAAAGTACATTTTCTCTCCTTAACGACCTCAGAAATTTTATTCTTAGCGAACTGGGAAGTGATGAATCTTTCATGTTAAAAAAAAGGGGCTAGGGAAAAAATCCCCTAGCGACCAATGATCATAAACCACCTCCAGTCAAGATCGCTTATACTCCCACATCACCAGAAGAGAAAGGAAGGACTCTTTCTACCTCATCTCTTGTCATAATTATGTACAGTAGGGGGGGGGGGGTTATAAAGGAGCTCAGGGTTTTCCTACCTCATGATCGCGGTCTCTTGTCTTTTACTTCTATCATTATCATTATTCTATTTCTATTCGGAAAGCTCCACTTCCGCTCCCTTTCTTCACTTTCTCTTTAGAAACCCCTGGAGCAGCGTAAAGTAGAGCAGAAGAGGAAGCTGTAAAGATTTACCAACTTTTCACTTTAAGAGGATTTGTGTCGAGGACAAAGCCGGAAATTAATTCAGACTATACTACGTATAGGCTCTCCATTCTTCACAATGGCCCCGTAACATAGTTTTGCGGGGAGAGTCTAGCAGCAGTATAAAACCCCATAGCTTTCCTACTCCAACTGTCATAATGCAAAATATTCTATTTCAGCAGATCAGGAAATGTCATCCCGGTTGAGAAGAAACACCTGGCAATCAGAATGCTGCTCAGGACGATGAGGAATTCTGGATAAGTCAGGGTCAAGTTTGGTTTTCTTGAACTGGAAGCTAGCTGATAAGCAAGATTTTCACTGACTCTTCTGTTACACGCATCTCTCATCACAGCAGTGTATGCAGTCAGGGTCAGATTTGGAGAGTATGCATTTGTCAGTGAATCCAAGGGCTTTCTCCACTTCCTTTTCGAATTTACAGGGGGCTAGGGCGCATCTCTTGACGATTATGAAGTCTCCAGTGGTTTCTTGAACAAAAATTACAATGAAACCCACTGTGTGATTGCCTGATGAAAATTCTCCTTACGATTTTTCATTACGTTGATCATGCATCGATCATAGGCTCGATCATCCGAACACCGTCGTAGGTTTTGGTCACATGTGGACTCGTTTTTCCCATGAATGACGCACTGATAGCACTTCAGCGTGTTTCGGACCGTATCACCTGAAAATGAAATTCCAGACAGAGAGAAAGTAAGATTATTTTGGCTTAAAAGTTTTTGGGTAAACAAGATGTTCGGAGTGAAGGAAGGATTTATAAGGAAATCCTTCAGGGGCTTGTCAACAAAGATTGAGCTGTCTTTCATAAGGAAAACTTTCTTCACGCAGTTTTCTTTTGAAAACAAGGCCTTTGAAGGCGAAAAGTGTTAGGACACGACACATAATAAACTCACAACTTTCCCGGATCTTTTTCTAAAGGAAATTTGGGAAAATTTGTTTCACAAATTTCCTGTGAATTTCCTTTAGATGAAGATCCGAAGTTGTGGCTTTATTACTGACAGGATTACCAGGCTTGACTTTCTCTTTGCAAAGCTCAGAGAAAACTTTGACTTTATATGAGTAAAATCATGTTTTCTTTGAAATGCTTGGAAAATAAGGAAAGGAGAGAGAGCGCCTGAAGTTTGCTGTCACAACGCATTCTTCGATGGTTTTCGAAAATAATGTCAACACTCAACAGAGAATAGCATCTTTTTCCTCACCCCTTCCCTTTCAAACAAAGTATGATCAGTTTAAGAAAAAATAAATTGAGTCCAACTTTAACGACATTTTTATTGAATTTCTTCCGAATTTTCTTTTCATTTTCTCTTCAATTTGTTTTTTTTAAATTGCTTACTCGAAAACAAAGAGATTTTAATTTTCTGGGAGAGTTAAAATCCTATTTCTATTAAGAAGAGCCTATTAGAACCTACGACGTACTTACTCAGCTATGAATTAGAATCCTGTTTTTAAGAATTAAGAGTAGCTTGGCGTTTAGAGGAATAAATTTTTTTGCTTTGCCGTCAATCACAGAACAAGAACCCACTTAGCCACCATTTTTTTCAATTGTAGCATGACGCCGGAAGAACTAGCTTTAGGTTGTCTTTCTCCTGTTCCGTAGGTTTGGTTTTCCTTTTTCGGAGGCAATTTTCTGACAATTTTCCTATATATCTTGCGAAAACAAGCCTTAAAAATATTGGAGATCATATGGTCGTTAGAGCTTTACCGTCGTTCGATTCGCCGATCGAACTAGTATTTGGGGTCTGGAAGGTCATCCAAGTGAAAAACAAATCTTTTATCCTCGTCGTCTTTAGCCAGGCTTCACTCTAAAAGAGCTCTGGGATTCAGCTGAAGACGCTCTCTTTGAAATTAACGCACCAAGTGGAAAATTGGAGGAGAAATGGAAAAAATTCTCTCTCCGTAGTAGAACGAGAGAGAATTATTTTCACTTCTTTTACCGACTCCTTTCTCCAAAGAAAGTAATCTTAATGAACTAAGGAAGGAATTCGAGACTCTTTATTCCTTTCCAATTCAAATGCTTCTCATCTCTTCTAACTTTCTGTCCTTAAAGCCTTGGTTCGTGCTAAAGACTGAAGGAGTTGTAGTGTTGGGTCGGAATTAGCTACTACAAAGCACGTTATTTCCCAGGGGACTTTCCTTCCCATTACATTCGCTTAATTTTCTCTTCAATCAATCTTCATTTTCGTTAAGCAAAAGCTAAAGCTGCCTTGTCTTGAAAAGGATTATCTCAACATTAATTTCAGCTACTCGCTTGAACTGAACGTAAAAAGAATGATTAAACGGGTAGTAAGCTTCGAAAATCTTATTAGTCTTTTTAGCATTTGCAAAAAACTGGCTTAAAGCGGGTTAGCGGAGCTTACCACTCTAAGTTTGAACTTCCAGGGCTCACCATTATTTTAGGATGGAAGTAACCACAGATTAAAAACGTATTCTCGGAAAGATTAATCTCGTAACGACCTCGCCGAGTAAGGCAGTGAGGTACTGTAGGGTAGGAAACATGTTTGGCTTAATTGGTTTTATTTTCTTGAAAGCAGGCTCTTAGGTTAACTTTCTAGGACTTTCTCTTCTCTCACCCGCCTAACAACGGAATTCCGCTTTTTCAATTTTACATTTTATCAGGATTTCAAGAAAAATTCTTTAGCATTAAATTAACTCGTCCGGACACTTCTATCTACTTCAAAGTGTTCATAGCGTCTACTGGAATGCTGAGACTCAACCCCGTCAAAGGCTCAGGAAATGCGAGTGGGAGCAGAAGAGGAACTAAGGAGACCTTCACTTCCGTATGTTTTCATCTGCCTCAGCAAAAAGCCTAAAATTACTTTCTCCATCCAACACTTGCTCATACCTCATACATTCTTTCCTCCACTTGAGATAACCCCTCACAAGTTTCTCTTTTCAAAGCTCAATTCAGAATGACGGACGTGCCTAAAGGACCCCGCCACAATAACATACGGAAAGGTTCATCATACAACTTTAAAAGTAAACATGTGTTCTTAACTTAGTTTTTAACGTAGAATCGATTGGTGAAAACCGTTTTTCCAAATTCAAATTGGTTTGACCTCAGGAGGTCATCTAAGGTCAGTTACTTGACCTCATGGCTCTGAACAACCGATACGTCCATCGACAGGAGTTGATGTCCTGATTCTAAAAATATACTACACTTTGCATTTTTAATGTAAAACATGGCCGCCAGAGGTCGCCAAACCTTTTGTTCAACATTAAATGACCTCTGGCGGCCATGTTTCACATTAAAAAGGTCAAGTGTAGTATATTGCTAGAATCAGGACATCACGTCCTGTCGATCGACGTATCGGTTGTTCAGATCCATGAGGTCAAGTAGCTGACCTTAAATGACCTCCTGAGGTCAAACCAATTCGAATTTGGAAAAACGGTTTTCACCAATGGGTTCTACACTAAAAACTAAGTTAANAAAAACGGTTTTCACCAATGGGTTCTACACTAAAAACTAAGTTAAGAACACATGTTTTCTTTTCAAGTTGTATGATGAACCTTTCCTAATGTTATTGTGGCGGGGTCCTTTATTTGCTATTTTACAAGGGATGAACTTCCGGTGGCGGTTTTTTGAAAACCTCTGCGGCACCTGGGTTGTAGCTTCCTTGCGGCAGCTTAAAGCCCTCTTCTAGCGTCATCTCCGCTGTTGATAGGCGTTCGCTTTGGAATTTAAAATTAATTTTTCATTTTTACTGAGTCTCATAATTATATTGTGAAAAAGTTCATGATAAAAAGTAAAGCGTTTTTTAAATCCTCGTTAATTACCTGGATCCTCTGCCAAATTTTTCGTTCACATGTGAAGTAAATATTAATTTCTTGTTTTTTGAAACCGAAAAAATTAGAAATGATTGGAAACCTGTAAAGTGTAATTAAGGAAGGAACTTCATGCCCAAATAAGCCTTCCGCGTCATCCTCCTGGAACAAGTTCCACGCGTCTCTGAAAATAGGAGTGCGAAACGTTTAAGAATGGAAGCGAAATTAGAGGAATGAGGGCGTTGCACTTGTTGGCCTGTTCCGTGGCTTCCGCTTCAGAATTGGATACTTCAAACTGGCTCTGGCTTCGTTTCCCAAAGAGCTTGGAATTGGCTGCTTTGGGCCTGGAAAATTCAAAGGATGAGTAAAAATCAGAAATTCATAAAGCTCGGCCGTTTGATAAATCGTTTCATTTAGCGGTTGCCTCAAAACAGCTTCCATTAACATCTACCAAAGAATACAAAATTCACTTCGAAAGCTTCGAAAAGATTTCTGCCAAATTCAAGCCTTGATTTTTACTATTGGCGGATGAGGTGAATTCCCCCATTATTTCCGTCAGTTCGGTATTGTTACCGTGAACCATTGTTACGAAGTACCCCTTGAAACTGTTACCCAAAACCACGTCATGTCAAGGAAAGAAAAGAAGTAACATGGTCATTAAGAGAGAGGCGATTGGCCCTTAACACTCATACCGTAAATGTTCTAATAGAAGCCGGTGCTTATACAAGCAGGAACGTTTGGGATGGTTATAAGAAAAGCTGTACTACAGTACAGCAAGTTCAAGCACGCGATCCAAGATGCCTATTGAGTGGAAAGTGAGTCCGTCATTTATTATTTTCGTGAAAATTGGCCCAATTAAGCGACGATAATTTGATTTCCAGTTTCGATTCACGAATTGCAAACTTTTGGGCGCAAAAGTTAAAACAAACTGAAGCCGGGGTTCTAATACGCCGAGTCTGAAAATCCAATGTTAGAATAGAAGCCCAGGCCGCTATTAGAACATTTACGGTATACAACTACAGATGCTTGCCCAATCCCAGCCAAATTGTAACCTTTTAAAATACATTTGATGGCTCCCATCCCACACCGCAGGAGATCTTCTATTTTTCAGTCTTCTTAACCAAAGTGACAACAAACATAAAATACGAGCATGAACCTTTTTTCAGAAGATTTTGGGCTAAATGCTAAAAACTGTAAGCTTCAGTTAAGTGGAGAGATTGGAGAGAGCCGGAGTGTCTGGTCATCCATTACCATAAATCCCATCCCCCAATTCTCGTAAAACAGTCAAGAAAGGATAAAAATTGATCATTAAAATCCCTGCTGCAAGCTTGAAACTTCTGTTTTTCCAACCGTTAAAAAAATATTCTGAGAAATCATGAGCTTTATTTTAATTAAAAATGAAAATTTTCATCCCGAGCAGCTCTCCTTTCTAATTCTTAGAAATCATCTACCCCATTCGATTCGAAGGTTACGAAACCAATTTTACCTTGAATTGGACTTGAATCAAATCTTGTTGTAGGAAAAGCTAGGGTTTAAAGATTCTCCTCTTAAAACTTGTTATTCAGCGAGTGCCAAGCCGGTCTTGGATCTTGCAGTCGTGCGTCAACAAGCGTCAGCACCATCGTCACCACACTCTGCACATGAGTGTCGTGAGGGACGGATCGAGCGGGAGTCAAGATGCCGGCTGTTTTTGCATGGATCCAAAAAGATTGAAGGATTTCGCCTTCTTATAGCCATGATCTGCCACTGCCAACCCATCTGCCTTCCCTCCTTCAAATGAATGAAATCCCAAGAGGGGAATAATAACCATGAAGCTTGTTTTGCCAAATGGAGATTTTAACCCACCTTTTGTTAGTCAAATCCAACACATATATTGAATAGAGGATTTGCATACTACTCCAGTACCGTAAAATGTTCCTAAGAGGGACAGTTTTCACATTTATTTTGAATTTTCAAAAAAACGGTTGGACGAAAAAATTTTTTGAAATCGGCAAATTGTTCAGCATTGAATGGAGCATAAGATAGCGTTAGAACCGAAATTTTATTGTTGGCTGTGGCCACGAGAAAAACAGATAACTGCGTTTTTTCTGCACTTCTCAAGGTGGGGTAAAGAGGGACAGTAAGATATTTTCAAGTTTCGCTGTACTTTACAGTGGAAAATGGTTTCTAGCGTATGTAGAATAACCTGATAAGAAGGAATGGCAAGTGTAACATCCATTTTGTTGAAAGCTTAAAGTACCTTACCCGAGAAAACTTGTACAAACGTAAATATTTTGCTCAAGTTTCCTTAAGCTAAATTTGAACTTCGGGCTTAACGTCGTCTATTATCCGAAGGTCCAAACCACGACTAGAAGGTCACACCCCATTGGTCACCTCCAGTCAACGAGAAAAAAAAAGTTTGTCAATCAACCTATTCTCTGTGTCGAGCACCAATTCTGGTTCCCTCCTACTTTTAGTGGACGAAAGCCTGGTGTGCCTTTGATGAACAGGCTTGGAATGCAAAATTTTGCCTCCACTTTCCGACGCTCTTTCGTTCCCAATGAGCAGCGGTGGCTTTGGCTCGCGGAATTCCGCTAGGTTGATCGAGACGCTTTTGTCTAACTTAAAGTGTGGAATTTCTCAGCATTGTTCAAATTCACCTTAGCTGGTGAAATACCTTCGTTTAATCATTGATATCAGGAGAAAACCTGACACACGTGATAAGGAACATATACTGAGTGCTAGTAAAGTGCTTGGCAGTAGCAGCCAGCTTATCTTGGCTTTAAGCAGTCAAAAATCGGAGAGAGCCGAAGGGAAAAGCGGTGTCCCTCTTTACCCCACCTTTTCCTGTTCGTTCATTTAAGCGACCCTGTAGCTAGCCGAAGGGAAAAACGGTGTCCCTCTTTACCCCACCTTTTCCTGTTCGTTCATTTAAGTGACCCTGTAGCGCTGAAAAATGTCGTAATTGAACAGGTAAAAATCTCCATAGTCATTATTTTTAGCTGGCTATAGTTATAAACTTTCCGTTTAGCTTCAATCACACTCCTTCATACTCAGCTGGATAAAGTTTTTTCGATTTCCTACAATTCTGTGAAAACAGCCATTTCATTATTTAATTTTTGTAGGTGACCAGTTTTGTCATTTGCGCTAATTAACCAAGTGAAACTGTGAAGCATGCAACAGTCGACGAATAGAAAATCATACCTAGTTGCAATTATGCGGATAAGTATTAAAAAAAATTAGTTGAACGATGAAATCCGGCACTGTCCCTCTTTACCCCACCTGTCCCGCTTAGGAACGTTTTACGGTACAACTTTTGTAGTGAAGGGCACCACCGTATGGGAGCGCAGCGACCCCAAACAATCGTTGTTATAGCCACCGTGATTTGCAGCATGTGTTTTTTTATGCTAACCAAAAATTGAAAAATTTGAAAGCAAGAAAAGGAAAACAAAATACGGAATTTGACACTAATAATGCACAATCAGAAACATCGTTTGAACTGAGCCCTCAGCTAACCTCAGCCCCTTAAGTGGACAAAGCTTCATTTATTTAACACGGGAGCTATGGAGGAAGGCGCATGAAAATGAAACTCGCATTTAGAAATGGTCAAGAGACGGACTGGAGAATTCAAGTCACCAACCAAGCCTTCCAGCTGGAGAAGTCCAGTTTATCTTTTTGGATATCTTTGTCAGTAATCTAATGCCGATTCCATTTTCTTTTCACCCGCAAGCTCAACTGAAAAAAAGTCCGGCACAGGGCATCTAGGTTTAATTGCAAATCTAAAACAGATTCTCAGAAGTAAAAGATTTTTTTTTAAAGTAAGGGCAAAGAAATACTCCTGTAGAAATTAAAAAGTTTCCCAATTTTTCTTCGGTTTCTTAAAAATCTAAAACTTCTAGAAGCTAAGTAAACTTTTCCTGCCCTAGAAGAGCTGAAAAAAAAATCTGTTTGTTCAGCTGAAAAGAAAAAGGATTTAAAAAAATAGAACGTAAACCTCAGTTGAGTTACGAAGTGCTAAAATTCATTAGTGGATAAAAAAAGTAGAAGCGAATGTCTGGGATTATGTCTAGAGAGTTAAAAAAAAAGAACTTTACTTCAGAATAAAAGAAAGTTATGGAAAGTTAGAGAAAGTTTTTTCCCTTTTCTCCAGTATAAGAATATAAGCTCATTTCAATTAGAAATCATTTTATAATCCTATTTTTAAGTATCCATTTATCTATATCATAAAAGCAGCCTGCCCGACTTGACTCTTTTACTAGTCTCGTAATGTAGGTTTTTGGCGGAGCGAGTCCCTTTCCTCTCGTTCGTCATCTATAAAAACATCATTAAAAGTCTGTCACCTTTAAAATAATAGAGGAACGTTTCACCTCACTCATTCACTCCTAAGTACTCATAAACGATCCTTTTATTATAGCTTACTTTATATCCTTTTGACGGGAGGGGACCTTTACTATTTCACTACACAATTTTTCAAACGATTTCACGTTTTTTCCCAGTCTCTACTTTTCCCTAAAAAATAAAATAAAATTTCGTGGCTTTCATGTCTCAAATGTCATGTATTTATTCCGAAACGAAAATTCATTTATGAAACTAGAAACAGAACTATTCAAACAGATCTGTTGTATCCATGAATAATTAAGGATTTCAGTCCTTTTTATACTGTCACACAACTCATCCCTAGTCCACCAATATGCAATTTATATGCAAAATTGGAAACTGTTTTCATTTCACATTTATTCTGATACCGTAGACGAGGATGAAAAGGGACATCAGCACGTTTTTCAGTTTTTTAAAAAAGGTTATCCGCGCTTTTCAGTCCATACGTGTAGGCTTACAGAAAATATTTGTACTTTGCTAGAGGCTTATACTTTAAAAACAAAGGATGCTACCGTTTTACGGAATATTTTTTTCTTGAAAAAAAATTTGTGTCGAAAAAGATTCCTATCGGAGGTGTCCCAGTTGCCTGTATCACGGGGATTAAAATCATTTCACATAACCAAAGGATGCTACCGTTTTACGGAATATTTTTTTCTTGAAAAAAAATTTGTGTCGAAAAAGATTCCTATCGGAGGTGTCCCAGTTGCCTGTATCACGGGGATTAAAATCATTTCACAGGAAACTGGAAAATCCGGCTGAAATCGTTTGCGGCACATAAACTTTCAATTATTGAAAAACAAGTTTCCCCGCTAGTAAAATTTCTGCAGAAATTCTGTCCAACTATGACATATGGTCATGGGTTTTCTCAAAACTGCTGTACAGAAATTGTGTCAAATGTGTAAGAAAAAGAAGGGAACACTTCTTTGTGTCAAATCTTTTGCGTAAGAATTCCATACTCCGAAGCGCAGATTTTGTATGGCTTGTGTATATATAACCATTTCTGCACAACTTCGTATCATAATTCTGTACAAATTATTTCCAGTGGGTACTTTTAGAGATGATGTTCTTCAAAATTTTTAAATACGACATGGCTATGTGAAATTTTGATTTCTTTTACAACCACATTCCTTAGCTTTACTTAAGTACCGGCCTTCTTCTACAACCCTATCTGTCCCTCTTCACCTCCTACGGGACGTCAGAACGTTGTATCCTCACTAAAGGCCCTGAGTACTCCATTCATCAACTTTGTTCAATATGGTGAGTATTAGTTACTGAGATTCTCCATTGTCTTGTCATCCTCATTAGGATGAGATTTCTAAACTAATCCGCCTAATCTTAAGTGAGTAGAGGTGGAGACAAGAGTGTATAGCTCTCCACCCACTCTTTTCTGTAACGAGCTCATTATAATTAAAAGTAGGAAGAGGTTTCCTTGTTAGTTTCAAACTTTTCAGAATTTCTATTGTTCAAACCTTTTCAAATAATTCCCAGTCTACCCCTCAACCAAACCAAATCCAAATTGAAAGTGAAAATGATAAAGTTACGAGAGTGAAAGAGGGAAAGTGAAGTGAAGCTTGAGTGTCGGTCCGCATTTCCTCTCTCGTTAGTCTTCCATGCGTAGAGGGGATCCTGTATATTTTCTCGTTAGCAGAATTTGAAATATGATAGGCTATTCTTAGGTAGTGGAGAAAATATTTCGGATTGAATGAGCAGTTCAACTTCTATCAATATCAGTTAAAGGAAATAGAGGAGCCACTCAACCATCTCCGACTTCTTATCTTTTCACATTCATCCTAAAAAATAGAAAAGCGAAAAATAGATTGAATGTAAGTTGTCAATAAATTTTCTTCTTGAACCGTGACTTTGACGTACCGTATATTGGGCTAGTTCCGAACGCTTTTCACGTTTAAAAAAAAATAAAGTCCCAAAGAAGCCAAATTTTTCTGACAAGAAAACCTCAGGATCTATAAAAGCATTCCAAGCCAAATTTTAAAATCTTGCATTTTTTTTTTCGAATTAAAAATCCTGTGAAAGTGAACAAAAATCTTTTTTTCTAAAATCTTGCAAAAATTTATTTTTTTCGAATCTTGCATCATTTTCCGATTAGATGTTTGAAAACTAGCGTTCAATTTACCCCATCCGTTCGGAATCACCCCACTATACGGGATTTTGAAAATAATTGGACTATTTTTCAGTTGCTTCATGCTTGTTTGCCTAAATTGTGAAGGGGTTCTCAAGGGTATTATAGTAGAAAAAGCTCAAAAAAGAAAAACCGCACAAGATGCTATGCTTTTAGGATGACGGCCACGTATCCCTATCAAAATAACGGCTCCACTGAATTTTGAACTTTTTGATTTTTTAGCACTGTTTTCTTAAATGTCCAGCTTCTGAATTTTCTGAATTTGCTCTGAATCTTTGAATTTGCAACTTGGATTCTTGAATATTTTTGATTTTTTGAATACGCGACTTGATTTCTTAATCTTTTTAAAATTCGAATTTCCTTCGTCTTGATAATTTTAAATTACTTTTTTGAATTTCTGACGTTTCTGGAAGAGTTTTTGAATCTTTGTTTGAATTTCTGAACATCTCAAGGCCTTTGTTTTTTGATTTTTGTTTGAATTTTTGGAAAGCTAGAATTTTTTGATTCTCCTGAATTTTTTTTTTAGTTTCTGGATTCCTGTATTTACATTTTGAAACATGGGTGGACAGAGAGGAGAGAGGCCTTCAGGCAAACAACTATAGCGCCAACCATAGCTTTTTGGTGTAGCATGTCATGAGGTAGCTACAGCATGCAAGTGCAGCATTTTCGTCTGCATCAATATTACCGCAGAAAAATTGTTGGCGGCTTGCGATGTGGCTGGCGCTTATACCTTCATAGGTGAATACGAGGAAAGCGTAGGCTAAGTAGGCCTAAGGCTAAGGAGCTACAGGTAGAAATGTATTTTCGTGATGCTCACTTATTGTGAAAGAATGGTCCCACCAATCACTTTTACAGAGCCACGCCTTGAGATCGTCTGCTGTAAGACTGACGATTGAGACTGGCGGAGCCACCAGCGTCCGAATAGTGAGAAGTGCAGTGAACATGCCGACTGATGACCCCCAGGCGTTTCATTAAATCCAAATCTGTTATTTTAACAGCCTTTGCAGAGCGGACGCGGAAGATCACGGATATCCTGCGGTAAGAAAAATAAATCGTAGGAATAAGTTTAAGGGAATGTCCATTTTCCGTCACGTTCGTAACTCAGAGTTCCTTTCTCTAGGATTTTCTCCACCAATAAATCACTGATCATTGCCTATCAGAGCATTACGGGAAAGAGGAAATGATGATGACGGTAATAAGGATAAAAAACAAAGCTTTTCAAGCGATACGCTGAGTTTCCTTCTCATGAATTCGGAAGCAAAATCCTTTTTTCTTCTCTCATAAGATCGCCAAGCTATGGAGCACGCGAAAGATTTTTCAGCACGCCACTTTCACCAGTTTTGGGAATTTGACGGCATTTCGACGGCGGTTAGAAGAATTTTCACAATTTTAAAAGTTTGAGAATTTTTGAAAACGTTGGAATAATTTTAGACGTTTAAATTTTTTTTAGAACATTCAAAAATTTTTTTGTTTAAAAAATCAAACATTTTTTGAAAATTCAAACAAAATTTGGAAAGTTTACAGGCAAACAGAGAAGCCTTGTGTAGAAAAAAGAGCCTCCGTTTTTATGGCTATTTTGTAAAAGCATTAAAAGGACAAACGCCAAATTTGGGCTGGATTTGCGCCAAAATTGCGCTCAATTGAATCAGCCATTTCATAATGTTAATGTGCCGTTGTCTTTTGAGAAATTTAGGAAAATCTGGAAAAAAATTTTCTAAACCAGAAATAATTCCGAATTTTGGGCTGTAAAATAAAAAAAACAAAAGAGAAATCATTGGACTTTACCTCCATGTTTTGAGCATAAGAGCACCATAGGCAAGAGAAAATCCAATTTCTCTGAGCCACACGCGAAGTGTGCATGTGATGACTGAAGGACTAGGGTACATCACCAGAATCTGTAGAGGAAAACACAGAATTCAATTATTTTAATTCAACTGGAACTGATTTAGAAAATAAATCAAGCTATAGAGAAATTTTAAACTCCTACGCCTGCCATTCATCCCAAGCAAATGATTATGAATTGGCTGTGGCAGCTTTACCGCAAAGGACAAATGTAAAGGTGACAGCACCTTTTACTTTCAAACTCTTTAGTTTTTTACAAGCCTTTTTGTGAAAGTAAGGGTTCAAGCTCTACGAACCGCCTCTCACACTTCTTAAATCACTCAAACTGTCTTCACTTTTTTTTTTCTTCGGGGGGAAAATGCGTAGCTGCCCAAACTTTTGTTTCTCTGTATTTTCTACTTCTCTTAAGAAGTCCATAAAACTCCATTATGACTCAGGGCACTAGAACTAGAGGTGAACATCCCCTTGAGTAAATAGGAAAAGAAAATACTGGAAACGGAAAAAGGCTTCAGCACTTTCACCCTGGGTGAA
>JABASM010001138.1:0-16121 GCA_019776545.1 Brachystomella parvula | reverse complement strand
GGGTGTATATGAGGGAGTACCGGGTGTATATGAGGGAGTACCGGGTGTATATGAGGGAGTACCGGGTGTATATGAGGGAGTACCGGGTGTATATGAGGGAGTACCGGGTGTATATGAGGGTATACTGGGTGTATATGAGGGTGTACCGAGGGTATATGAGGGTGTACTGGGTGTATATGAGGGTGTACCGGGTGTATATGAAGGTCTACTGGGTGTATATGAGGTATACGGGGTGCACCGAGTGTACATGGGGGTGTACGGGGTGTATACAGCCTGTCCGAACAATTTCTATTGTTCCCAACTTTTTCAAAATTAAAAAACCGATATTTCTGATCAGGTTTTTTGCAGAGTAAAATCTACAGTGGATGCACTAAAGCTGAAGCTAAATTATTCAAATTAAAGTGTTTCAAAAAGTTTTCGGAATATCTGTGTTTTATTAATTTTGAAAAAGTTGGACTTTGGACTCAGTATAGAAATTGTTCGGACAGCTTGTATTTGGGGTGTACTGACAAGGGAAGTACTTTTCTTACAGGGTCCTTTTTGAGGGTTAGCTTGTCGTAAGGGTAGCCCATGGTACCAAACTAAGGGATCATAAGCACCACCCCCCATAACCCCCCCTAGCGTGAAATACTTAACTTTTCTTTTTTTCGAAATTAATTTTCGGATTTTCCTTATGGAATTTTAGCCGTGAAAATCGCTGATCGTAAATCTTATGAAAATTTTTAAATCTGACTATTGTAGAAAACATATGGCTCACCCCGTATGACACATGAGACGGCCTGGGTGACCCATGGGACGGCCTTGCTGACCCATAGGACGGCCTTCCTGACCCATAGGACGGCCTTCCTGACCCATAGGACGGCCTTACTGTCCCATGGGACAGCCGGTATGACCCATAGGACAGCCTATATGACCCATTGGACAGCCTATACGACCCATGGGACAGCTCTCATGACCCATGGGACAGCTCTTATGACCCATGGGACAGTTCTTATGACGCATGGGACAGTTCTTATGACCCATGGGACAGCCTATATGACCCATGGGACAGCCTTTATTGCTTATGAGAAACCTTTCGCGACCTAGGAGAGAGCCTCTGTGACAGATAGGACTGCCCCTGCGACGCCTCTATGACAGATAGGGTGGCCTCCGCAACCTATGGAAAACCTTGTTTGACCTCAAGGACAGCCTCTATGACCAATTGGAACACAATCCACGACTTCTGAAACATCCTGTGCGATCCACAAGACGCTCCTTTTGACCTCCTTCTGGTTGGAGGTAGGGCTCTGCAGATCGTACAAGATATTTCTGAGGTCAGAGAAGTTGTCCCACAGGTCCTACATGGTGTCCAATGGATTAAAAACTGTGCATAATGGGCCGTAGAATGTGCCTAATAGGTCGTAAGGTGTGCCTTATGAGTCGTACCGTGTGTCCTATAGGTCACTGAAGCTGTCCCATGCGTGTCACATGGATAACTTATGTTGTCCCTTGGGTCATGTATGCTGTCCCATGGGTCATGTATGCTGTCCCATGGGTCATGTATGCTGTCCCATGGGTCATACAGGCTAACCCATGGGTCATACAGGCTAACCCATGGGTCCTACAGGCTGACCCATAGGGACACAAGAGCTATCCCGTTGGTCATATAGGCTGTCCCATGGGTCATATAGGCTGTCACATTGGTCATATAGGCTGTCCCATGCATCATATAGACTGTCCCATGGGTCACCAATTCCGTCTCATGGGTCATACAGGGTGTCCAAAAGGTCTTAGAGGGCCTCTAACAGGTCGCCGGGGTTAGCCATATGTTTTCTACAATAGTCAGATTTAAAAATTTTCATAAGGGCGATTTTTACGGCTAAAATCCCTTAAGGAAAATCCGAAAATTAATTTCGAAAAAAAGAAAAGTTAAATATTTCACGCTAGGGGGGGTTATGGGCGGTGGTGCTTATGATCCCTTAGTTTGGCACCATGGAGTACCCTTACGACCAGCTAAGTTATCCTAAATAAGGTGAATCATGCGCCGCTTTTGAGAATCACGGAATCAAAATATGAAAAAACTTCCAAAATTCATAAAAACTTATAAAAACGTGAAAACTTAATAAAAACTTCAACAAACTTGTAATATAGAGAAAAACCTAAGCAAACATCAGAAATACAGAAAAACCGCAGAAAACATAAATAATAGGTAAAACCCTGCAATAGATTTGTTGAGTTGAGTCTTGCTACAAGGTATAGTCTCCTTTTCACTCTGTCCTATAGCCAGTTTTTCAACGGAAGTTAAAAATTTTAGCCCGTTTGTTCTGAAACTTCGTATACAACTTCTCCTCGTCAAAATTTTGTCAAGTTCTATGCTTTTTTTTTTGAAATTCGCTGTTCTTTGACCTGTAGAGGTCATCAAAGGTCAGTAAGTTGCCCCGCCGATCCAGTCGACTGATACGTCGATCGAAAGGGCTTGATGTCCTGATTCTAAAAATGTAACACACTTGACCATTTAATGCACAACATTGCTATAGCATTGGGGGCTATAGCTTGTTCTTGGTCAGCAAGCCTCAACTCGATAAACTTGTGGCAAATTTTTACCTATTATTGATGTTTTCTTGGGTTTTTCTGTATTTTTCATGTTTTCCTAGATTTTTGTATATTTTACCTATTTTTTGAAGTTTTTATGAATTTTGGACGTTGTTTGACGATTTTTTGAATTCTGGACCATTTTCTGACATTTTATGAATTTTCAGCATTTTTCATTATTATGAAATTTAGGCGGTTTCCCAGTTTTTTTCCCGCACAATTTTTACGGCGACATTCGATTTATACATAAGATTGGTGTGTCGAATTTGTCGAATGGTTTTTATAACATTATACATAGTATGGCAAAGACTCTAGTCTTTTGTCTAATGATAGAACTCGTAAAGCTCAACCTCGAATGGCGTCTATAATGGTAAGAGAGGAGGATAGACAAACTCTTCTCTTTACTATAACCTTAGAAGTGGGTGTAGAAAAACTCTTACTCGCATGGATAATGTTATAAGGGGTCCAGAAAGAACTCTTCTATAATCTTGAATGTTCGGCGTTACCCCCCAACCTGTATAACTCTACTATAATTCTCGATACGTTCGACATTATTAGAAAGTCATCCACGAATCACCGAACACTGCATATCAATAAGAAAACCAATTTTTAACGATTTCTGAACCTCTGAAAAACAATTAAATATTACTCCTATTAGGTTTTTAACTACATAAAATACGGTTTCTTCTAGCTGGTGATGAGTTTGACTACCTCCTAATTATCATAAAGCCTCTAATTTCTCATTCGAGAATAATTTTTTTTCTCATGCTGCATTGATTTTATCTCTCTTTTTTAATTTGATTTAGCACAGAAAAAGATCTTCCGTAGAGTATCAAAGAATTTCGTAGAACAGAATAGTTAATCTTTCTCCATCTTCGTCATTCCCTCACACAGCTGATCTTTCTCATTGTATGGAGTTAATTTCTCATCTCTCTTATTCTTCCTCAGAGTTAATTTCCGTCCTTGTCCTTTTTTAGACCTATTCGTTGTAGTGGGTATAAAAACCGAAAAAATCATGAAGTTTTTAAGAGCTATGCTTTTAGTTAGGATTATTGGTGTTAGTGTTATTGATGGAAAAAATCATAACCGCCCATTTGCTGAAGCATCTTTAGAATATTGGAAACCATGCAAAATCCGTCCAATTGATGAAACTGCAAACTCGCCATCTTTCACATCACCACCATTGCCACTGTCACCAGGTTCAATTCGTCTCTCCATCAAAATTGCTAAATAAGCATACGGTTTTCAATTCACTTTCTCCTTTTCTACTACAGTCGCAGTACTTCAATGATTTTCCACAATATAAATCTTGGTACTACTGACTTTGAAGTTTTAACAACATCATCGAAGAATACAACAAAAATTAAATGAAACTTGCCCAAACGAATAAATAAACGATTGTAAAATGTATACAGCTTTATTGTTTTTTTTTCTCATGTCGATCAAACACTTTTGGTTTGGGAGAGAGAGAGATAGATAGGGTAGAAAAGTAGCCTTGTTGTTGTTCATTTGTTAAAGCCGAAGAAAGTACAGAATTTTTAAAAATTGAAGCTTTTAAAGCCAGGTTAGAGAATGCGTGGATGCACTTGGCATTGAAATGTGAGTTCAGTACAATCTGCGGTAGAACTGGACTGATGCCTACCAGTTTGACAAGTTAAATATTTAATATTTTTAACCACCCTTAAATATTTCGAAATAAATTAAATATTTAATAGGTTAACTTCTTGACAGCTAGAACGTAATATTCCATCAAGACTGCGTGCTTCGTCCTAGCGAAAGATATTGGAGAGAGGAGAGTCAACTGGGCTAAGAACGGAATAATCCGTCCATGCAGTAGAAGGCCAACCGGCTAACGACGGAATATACGGAGAAAGTCAGGAGCCGGTTTAATGACAGCGGACCCAAAACAGGAACTGGATGTTTGATACCTAATACAAAACTCTAATTTTGTAAAAACGTTATATAGTGATAACACTGTGAGCCTGAACTGAAATTATGGTTGCTAAACGTATTTTCATTTTTCCTGAGTTTCTGTAAACCGAAAGAATTTTTCTTTTGGTGTTGTACTTCTTCCGTAAGGGAGGAGCTTCCGCTGGGAACTGAAGAGAAAGCAGGTAATAAAATGTATTTCACATTTTGCATATCAAAACACTCCAATTCTTCTCTTTTCCCCTGCTGTATGGTAGGGTGATAAGTAACGCCTCTTAGATTCTTCTGTAAAATTTGTTGAAAAAAAGCGGAACCCTTTTGGCTTCCCATCGCCATTTTTCAGCTCGATTCCTTCTTTAATAACTAAATTCACCTAATTTTAGCTTTAAAAAAACACAGCAAACAAAAGTTTTCGCTAATTTGACTGCTTTTACAAAATCTAAAATAACCCGATCAGCAGTTACTCCTCGTTTTTCTTTTGGTGCGGATGCGCGTTTTTGCAAAGCTGCCATACTGATACAGCAAAGTTGTGAGAACAGCCTACCTATTATTACCACGTCCGTTCCTTGCCGCCTCACTGTAATTTTTATTATTTTTATTTTGGTTTTAGGCGAAATTTGACAGACGCTGGAAAGAAATCGACGAATCAGCTTGATGGCGGCAGGATGCAGCTTGATGACGGCTCAGAAGTAGTGTATCAAGAGTCAGAAATCAGACTACTCCAGGAAAAATTAAATTTATTTGCCGCACATTGAGATCAGGGAGCTTGTGAGCTGAAAGGCAGGTACGCTTAGCACTTTTTTGTATAAGAACATCATCTTACCATACAATTGAAGTTTCTCTCTGGTTTTGAAAGGTCAAAGGTAAAAAACAAACTTTGCTTTGATTCTGCAGTAAAAGCCAGAAGTTTTCAATTTTTGCGAACATTAACGGTCAAATTGTTCTGTTTTCCTACTTTAAAAATTCCAAATGCAGAATCATCTTACCCAGGCCAGAGATATTGGCTGGAGAGACAATTTTCAAAAACTGATGTTTCCTAATGAAGTTATATTTCACTCTTCCTTCCATTTACGATGTCTTTGGCGTGGGTGATGGGATTTTGCTGAAATTTTCAGGCAAACTTACGAAAGGTCAAAGAATAGGAATTAGCGACCCATTTTTGCAAAAAATTCAAGTTTCAAGAAAATTGCTGATTGACTGCCTGCTATGACTTAAGCGAAGACATCTAACTATGATTTTTACCTGTTTCTTGTGAAGAAAAGAATATCTCGATAGAAAAACTTGATATAGACGGCCATCACCTTACAACTTTCCCTTATAGCCTCAAAGTGTTTTCTGAAAATACCAAATAAGCGTCGCTCTACATCAGTTCCGATAAAATGATGCCGAGACTTCGGGTTTTTCGCTCATGGATTTTGTATAACTCGTGTAATATAGAGTTGTTGCTGTTTAAAAAGGGAGCACTGCGAAGCCTTTGATGTTTTTAGTTTTCTCCATTTGTATTACAGATAGCCCTGAAATCCGTTGTTGAAATTTGCAATTAGATAGTTTGATCGAGTAAAAAGCAAATCCTAAAGTCAGAGCAGTAGTGGTCACCGCATATCTGCAAGAAGAAAACTAAACTTTCCCCGTCACACCAAGAATAATATACAGGGTCTTTCAAATAAATTTTCTCTGCAAAACGTTTTCTTTTTTTGAAATTTAGTCTATATTTCAAGGAAATGTTTTCTCACAGTTTTACCTGAATTTATTTAAATTAGTCACCTTGCTAACAAGCAAAACAGAAATGCAGGTTTTCTGAATTTCAGAAAACTGAAAAACTTTCTCTGAAGAAATTAATTTGGAAGACCCTGTGCCAAGCTGAGCAATTTTTCAGTGACGTGGAATACAAGGATTTTCGTCGTGCTCTGACCAGAATTCTCTGGCTGCGAAGTATGTTAGCTAATACAATGTAAACAAATAAGGACTTTACTTTCACTTTAATCAAAGAAAGCGGGCAAAAAATTTTAAACGTTGAAAACCATTTCGTCCAACTGCAATATTGCAATTGTCAAACGTATTTGGGCTTTTTTTACTGGCATTTTCTACTGGATGAACCTATTGATTTGAAATTTTGTATAGCACTTGTGTGCGATACATTCTCTTTCTAGAAATGATGCCTGTCGGAGTAATTCATTTTAACAAACACCACTGAATCATTGCCGCATAGTATTTATATGCACCGCGGTAGCTCGAATAAAGTAATTAACATTCCATTTGATTTGATTTTTCCAGGAAATGTCTCACGAAATGGAAAAACGGAGAAAGATGACGATGAAATCTAGACGGAAGAATTATATTTGGGTTCTGATGTCGGCCACACAATTTGTGGTCATTTGGCTCGCCTGTATGCAGGTGACAATGAATGAGAACTAAACGACAATGAACTCGAAGAATTTAATCTTTAAAACGAAGAAAAGAAATTAAAAATAATTTGAAAGCTGAAGAAGACATTGAAAATAATTTAGAGTCAGGCAAAGACGATCCCGGTGGTCCTTGTTCTTCTAACGAAGGGGAAAAGGGCAAAATCTCCTCCATTTTTATGGACAGAATCAACGTTCCAGCCTACAGTATACGACTTTGATGACTTAGACAGCGGATTCACCAATTCTCCGTCCAGCCTTTCTGACAGCCTAACGGAATTGGGAATTTTCTTGACGCAGTTCCCTGAAGAATTAGCGGATCTGATTGTGGAAGAAACAAATTTCTATTCTGATCAAATAGAGGATGCGCTTCTTTTGAGCGCTGCAATTCACCACCTTGACTGGGATCCATTGACGAGGGAAGAGCTCTATTTATTTCATGGTCTTCACATGCTCATGTCCCAAATAAAAAGGCATTTGGCCTATATTTGCACAGTTTGTGACCCGTGATAGGTATGCTTTTGCAAAAAATTTTATAGTTTCATTGCGTATCATTTTCAGATTCCCGCATTTTGTATTCGACCACAATTTTAAATCTAAAATACATTTCGTTTTTGACTCCAGTTTCCAATATGACCTGAATTAGGATTTTGACCCAAATTTAAGATTTGATTTGAGTTACGACTGTTTGTTGTGTTCTTACAAACAAATCTCGAATGACTTTAATCCTGAATTTTGAATTCGAACATCTAATCCTGATTTCCAATTTCGAATTCGAATGATTTGAATCTTGATCTTTTAAATACGAATCCGGGTTTTCAGTGGTTCAAAGCACGACTTTAAACGTCCAATACGAGTTCAAATACGAATTTCACTATTCAAACTTTGAAACCCTATTGGTGTTGACAAATGCTGTGTTACATAGAATCGTCTGCTAATGTAACTAACTAACTAATTTGCTCAAGCATCCCTTTTCCATTTTTTTAGGTTCAAATTAATTTTGAAGCTTCTGCACCACAGCGACAACGAATTTTAACCCCTTGAGATAGGGAGCACAAAATCAAACCTATTATTGACAGTTTCAACAAAATCTGAATGGAAACGTTTGTACCTCTGCAGAACTGTGGACGAGTCACTTCTCCTTTTCAAAAGAAGGCTGGCGTTCAAGCAATATAATCCGAAGAAACGTTCTCGCTTTGGCATCAAATCGTACTTGCTGTGCAATGGTGAAACTAAATACGTCCTCAAAAAAGATTACGCATTTAGGATCAATAACAAGTATCCAGCCTGATCCTACTCAACCAATCGGTAAAATTTTTTGCTTGTACAAGTCTGATAATTAGCTTAAACTTATTAACAGACTTGTGCAATCAGTGTTATCCGACTAAATTACAGGGGTGGAACTTGGATTTTACACGATCTTGAGAATTAAAACGCGCTTGCAAACAAATCTGAAATTCAGCAGACTTACTTAGCATATTATCTAAATGACATCCAATTTTTTTTAGATCAGCAATTTTCGCTTAAATATCTGCAAAAAAGACGCTGGAACGCAGAATTGCTTTTTAGCTTTTTCCAGACATTATAAAACAAAAACAAAATGCTCAGAGAAATAGCTTAGCTTCAAAAATCTGCTTGCGGAGTTTCAGGACGGCTTTGCGACATACCTGTGCTTTATTGTGCCAAGTTTACTTAACTTATCTCAAGTTTATAACAGCTTTTTCCCGTTTTAGCTAAAAAAAGATTTCTCAGAGAAGTCGCTTCTTTTTTCCTCGGCCACAGGACGACGGCAGTAACAGGTGGCCACTCTTTTTTAAATTGTTAAAATTAACATAGCTATTAAGCAAGGTTTTCCCTCTACGTTCCCTCTACTTCGAACGGTCAACTTCATCCTGACGACCACTATTTTTCAGGTTATCACCTGCGAACTCCTGCCAAAGAATAGCCGTCTCTGGGCTGCAAGTACTGTTCGGAAATGAAGACGAGAAGGGTACTATGTTCAGGTGTACGGCGTATATGGTTCCGTTATGCATCGTTCCTTGCTTTCAAACCTACCACTTAGAAAAATATTCTAGCTGAATCTATTTATTTGAAGTTTCAATCGCTTTAGCAGATGCAGTTCATAATCTCAGTTTTAGTTTGGTAAAGCATCAGTTTTTTTTTCGAAATGTCGGTAGTGGGAATTTAGTTAATTATTTTCAACTGTTTAATTATTTATTTAATTCAAAAATCTATTTTACACTTTTACTTGTTAAGAATTCGCTTTAAAAACTGTACATTTTATTTAGGCGATTCAGCAAGCTTAGTTTTTATTATTGACTATAAACGCAGATAAACCTATTCCAGCATTTTTATATAAAGAGTTCAATTGTTGCTGGTTTCCTCGATGTATTGCCGGCCTTGTTCTGTCGGTCTATTCGGCCAAGTGTAAAGAAGTTGCCTCCTGTCGGCGGCATCTAAGTTAGCTATCTAGACTGTTGATTACACCGGTGTCATCACACAAAATGTGAGATGCTGCTCATTACAAAGCTAGCACTAATTTAATTAAAAAATCAGTTCACTTCATTGGTCTCCAAACCGTCAAAATTGGTATTTTATAATCTTCAAAAACTTACTCGTGGCCACCTATAACAGCTGATCCTTGTCATCATGCTTCTTAAAGTCAGTGGTTACGGGTCATTACTTTCATTAATAACTGGATAAAGTATTCACGGATTTAGCTAACCCCCATCATCATCTATTCTATTACAGGTAAGATTCTCTGGTATGCACTTGACTGAATTCGCGCAGGGGGCTTCGCGAGGGCCCCGCCACGGGGCCCTCGCGAGCGTCCCTGACCCTTACTGCCATATACACCCACTATACCCCCATATACACCCATTATACCACCAATATACACCCACTATTCCCCCATTTACACCCAGTTCGCCCCCGTATACACCAAGTTCACCCCCGTATACACACACTATACCCCCGTATACACCCAGTTTTCCCTCATATACACCCTGTACACCCCCTGACGCTGACACGACCAGTAACTCAACGGATTTTTTTTTTGCCTTTTTTTTTCATGGAATTTTGTTCTTTTTTTCCAACGGATTTTTCTTTTCTTTTTTGTGGAATTATATTTATTTTCTCTTTGCTCTATTATTGTTTATTTTTTTATAGTATTTTTATTTTTTTTTCATGGACTTTTGTTTTAAGGTTTGTGTTGAGCTTGGGTGAAAAAGGACGCAAACGAATTTCTCTGATAAAAATGCTTTTTTGCTTGCATTTCTTTTTTTTTCGGAGGAATTCGACACATTTCAAAAATTATTTCGACCGTTTTCTTTAATCGTTTCAAACTGTGTGCAAAGTGGACTAGGAGCAGCAGGTCTAGAATTTCTGTATTTTTGCTCCCTTTCAACATTTTTATCTGCTTATCATTTCTTTCATAATTCTAAAAGCAAAAAATTTTAAATTCTTAAACATTTTTAAGCATTTTTGAATTTACTACGAATTTTTAAAATCGTGGGAAGATTTTCACGTTGGAAAGACGTCTTTATCTGGTTATTGCCGTATGTACTACTTTTTAGCCCGACTTGAAAAGTCGAGCTATTGCATTTGCTGTGTCGTCCGTTTGTCTGTAGACACCAGTTATATGCTACTGCCGTCATTGGGATTGTTACTATACAACAAGAAAATCTCGAACAAACGCAATTAGCACTTTTAATTGGGAATGTTAGTGCTGTCATTGGGATTGTACCTGAAATAAAAAAAAAATTCCGAATCCCAATTAGACCTCTTTGTAATGATGTCGTAGCCAGTGAAGCCTGCATTAACACGTTTGTGACCGGGCCTTAAACCACGAACAACCCTGTTCAAACTGTTAGGTTTTCATACGGATGTCGTAGCCAGTGAAGCCCCCATTAACGCGTTTGTGACCGGGACTTAAACCACGGCGTCCAAATTCGTCGTAATTAATAAAATTTTTTAATACGCAATACCAAGCCGGGCCCGTTAAATTTTATGCTTGCATAGGTTTTCTCCATTGCCACTGAACCAGCGTGCTTAAAATACTTGGTTGTTTTCTATACTATTAATGTTTAATGTTACCTTCCAAAGCGATTTGCTATAATGGCTCCACTGAATCCACCTAGCATCCCGCCCACTTGAAAAATTGATACAAATACAGCATACAAAAATTGGACATCCAATTCTTCAGTATGGCCTTCCTTTTCCTTGGTATGAGCAGAAGCAGCTTCTACACGGGCCTTGTGTATCTCCAGCATATAAGACTCAATTTCCTAACAACAAAAAGAAAAATTCTTACAAAATTTTAAAATTTGCAAATTTAGATCATTTTACGTTTCTGGAACTTTCTAGTTTATCTTTCTGCATTGCTTTATATCAGAAATCGATTCGTTTATCATTTAGATACAAGAGGATTAATCTCAAGGTAGAGGAGATGGGATTGACAAGGTGTGCCAATGACCCTTTGCTTTCCCCATGAGAGAAACTTCGTTTTTCCCTTTAAAGAAATTCTCTTTTCCTGTTACAGGAAAGTGGAAATCAAGAAAGGAAAAAGTAGATATTGGATATACATATGCTAATGCCGTGGATAGGAAGACTGAGGTAGAGGAGGAGGTGAAGAGAGAGCGGAGAAAGGAGATTATGCAAAGTAGTAGGAGAAAGTGGAAGACAATTGGGATTGGAGAAAAACACACATTTTCACTTTATTCAGTCCCTTATTTTTCCTTCTTCGAATTCACGATACTCGATAGACCTTTGTTTTTTCTTATTTCGGAACGGAGTCCTGGAAAAACCAGGAATTTTTTTTTCTTCTAGCAATAATAGGAATAATAGGATTTCCATAGAGAGCTCAAAACTCAATTCCAGTAGAATATTAACGTATTCTTCGAATAAACTATAATGAAGTTCAAATTACGGATTCATTGGATGAAATAGTATAAGGAAATCCCATAAGCTCGGGGATGTGGCGGTGGAATTGTATGAAAAAAAAAATGAAAAAGCAGCCGGCATAAAATTTAGATTCATAAAAATCTAATAATATCCTTACCTCATTTTAAATTCAAAGAACAAGGGAAAGTAGATGGAAAGCTTTTGACAATTTAATTCAAAATGCCTTGGAGGAATTTGATTGTATTTTATTCTTCTTACAAGTAGATGCAAAAACTCATTTTTAAAAATGCACTTGAGCTGAGAATTGCAAAGAAAAACAAAGCAAAGGAAATTCAATTGAAACAAAAATGAGGTTGCGGAAAATGTAATTTGTTTTTGAATGAGGTCAATTTTTGGCCTTGTAGAAATCTACTGTTATCTTTCAAATCCCATACCCAAAAAATTATTTCTGGTTTTATTCAACTCCAAATTTCGACTGGTGGTTTCATATTTGGATTCACTTTTTTTAAATTCAGAAAAAAAAATGGGAATGAGAGAGAACGTGGCCAATTGCTTCATTTTCTTTGAAAGGAAGGAGAGGATAAGGAGAAAGGAGGTTGTGTTGAGACGATTGAATCATCCGAGGTTCCCAGAGAGTTTTCTGAATCAACTCGTATAAAGTTATTACTCTTGTTGAGAAAAGGGAGAAAAAAAACTTTCTACAAAAAAAAAATGCCGTAGGAGAAAGTTCTCATTTTATCCTTTCCTCTTTTCTATCGAGAGAAGAATAGAGGATGGTCTCTTTGCTGATGCTGGTGGGAGTAGGATCCTTGGCTTGTAATAAAATAGTGGGTAGAAGAGAAAGGACCCTAGCCTCGAGAAAGGTACTTTAGTCCAAGGAAAAAGGTAGCTTTAGCTTTATGAACCTTGGGAAAAAGAAGGGAAAAGGAATAATTTGACAAATCAGGGCCTTTTCTTTCTATGAATAAAAATGAGCTTTTCCTCGAGTTAACTTTTCCGGGAGAAGGTAATAAATGAGGACTTTCTCTCTCTTCCTACTCTCAGTCCTTCTTAGGACTTTCCTATTACTTACTTTCTCCAATCAAAAACTTTCTCCTCGAGGGTGAGTAATCTCATTCTCCAAATTTACACTTCCCGTCTTCTTCCTCATCATTAATTAATAGGTGGAGTTAATCTAAAATATGCTCAACCCCCCCCCCCTCCTCGTTTTTGGAAAAGGGCTCATAATAACGGAAGGAAAAAATAAAAAATTAGAACTGCAAGAAAGAGTTTGGGGTAATTTAAGTAATTTTTTTTTACTTGTTCGGGGAAAGCAAAATTCAAACCTTTTGTTTTATTTATTTTACTTATTTTTATACTGTAGTAGAAGTCAAGCATTTTTCTTGATCTCGTCGAAATTGTTTTTTTTTTCTTCTAAACCTTTTCAAAAATTTTATGATTAAAACGCACGTACATTTAAGTTTTTTATGTTTTCACTTTTGTGTGCACACATGAAAGTTTTTTTTAAGAATTCGTGTGCTCAATTTTTCTGATTCTTTGGTTTGACGCAAAAGTTTTTCTTAGTTTCATTTAAAATCTTATTTCGTATAATTGTTTCCGGTTTTAGCCACATCTAAATTTTATGTAAATTATAAAATGTAAAGAAAAACCAGAAAAGAAATGCATCTTTGAAGTAATTTTGCATGGAGTTTTGCTTGTAAGCTTCCAAAGGCTTGTAGAAGTAGGATATTCTAATGGAGTCTCTGATTTTTGAAATCCCATTTGGGGTGAGAGGAGTAAGAACTTTAAAGGGTTTTTTGAATGTCCTCCTCCTTGAGAAGTATACAAATTTGAGGCAATTTAGAATGCTGGAGAAAGATAGTGAGGACGTGACACCCATAAAAATTTCTCCGGTGGAAAGGAAAAGAAGAGGAGGAGGAGGAGAAACTTGGATGAACAGTGAAAAGGTCAAACGGAGTTTGTTCCTTGGTTTTCTCTCTACTCAGCAGCAGCTCCCTTCCATCTTTATCCCATCAAAACCCAAGTTCTTACCAAGTTTTTACTCTCGGCCCACAGAAAAAAAAACTTGAAGAAATAACTCAGCCTATGCATGCCAAAGGAAGTTTTTAAGGGTAATCATATTTGTCCCATTAATTCTCATAGATAAAGCCCTGACTAAAGAGGGCATTGTACAGCGGATCTTAATTACATCCCTTAATTGCTCCCCCTTAATTGTATTTATTCTCTACTCCTTCCGCTCCTCAGCCTTTAGCAAGGACATTAAGGTGGAAGGAGCATAAACCCATCATCCATATTTAAACTTTGAGCTCCTCGATTACCTTCCCTCAAGCCATTGGAGGATCAAAAGGAAGATGAAAACTACGCTCAAGGAATTGGGAACAAGGTATAAAACCTCATCATGATGACGCCGGTGATCTTCTCCTTCAAATTTTTATGCTTTCCTCTATGGCTTTCCCCTCATCTTGGAGCTCAATCAACCAATGAAAAATTTAACGGTCAAAAAATTAGTCCCAATTTCGTTAAACATAGAACTAGGGAGACGAATAACGAGTTTTCTAGTTTTAGAAGCTAGAGACGTGTATAACCGTGATTTCAAATAAAGAACACAAGAAATATACTCGCTCCAATTCTCTCAAAAAATGTAAGGAAATTTGATTTCACTTTTTTCCAAGTATTATACAGTCCTGGCCAAAAATTAATACACCCCTGCAACAAAAAAATTGTAACTGAACTCCACTCAGTCAGAGGCAATCGATTTTTATGGCTGAGGCGGGAAATTAGAGACAATCTCGTCCCTAACATTTGAGCAAAAACCGGAAGTCAAGAAAAACCGGAAGGCTTGTTTCAAAGCAGTTGGTTAGGAATTCTTTCGTGTACTATAGTTAGTTTTGTCGTAAGAAGTGTAAAGTTTTTTTCTTTTCATACTGTACTAGATGCCCCGCTTCATAAGAACGAAATTTAAAATTCCCGGGCTTTCAATTCCTTTTTTTTCAACGGTTCTTGTTAAGAACGCTAATTACAAGTTAATTTTACCAGTTAATTCTCACATAAATTCCACTAAATCGAAGAAAAAAGATTCTGCAGAGGGAAGGGGGAGGGGGTATGATCTCGTGTAAACGCTTTTTTTCTCCCTTCCATTATACTCGGCGAAGAAAAAATGGCAAATTACTATTTTACAGGCAAGCCGCTTACGCCCGTCATACACAGACTTTGCATGTTTTGAAGTAAAAAACTTGTCCCCTCTTTTTTGCTTTTCGACGTTGAGGGACTTCATGCATGAATTTTAGAATAAAAATCCTGCTTTAAACTTTTCAGGTTTACTTTTTTATTGCTTGGTTAAATTTAGACTAGTGTCATTATACGGTAGAATTTAGAGAGTGTTAACGTGGAAAGAGATAAGTTAGTTTATTATAAAAACTTTTCTCGTATACTCGGAGAAAGTTTTGAGTGAGATTTTGAGACTTACCTGTTTAGGAGCATTAATTACGCCAGTGTTATATCCAAACTGAAGCATTCCCAAGACAGCCGAAAAAATAGAGAAGGAGAGGAAGAGCGTGAGGCCCTGGAAAAAGAAGTAAAGTGAGACCCTGGTATTAAGACTACTTCTAATCATAGGATGAAAGTGGAGAAAGTCCTCATTCTCCTCTGAGACTCCCTGTCACCTCCTCATCTCCAGAATCTTAAAACTAACTCCTTGAACCAGGGACGGATGATGGTGGTAGACGGGAATTTAGGTCTAAGCGAGGAGCCAGGGAATGAGACTAACGCAGCAGGAAATGAAAGTTGTTAAAATTTTGTTGAATGGTGACAATACACCTTTCTCCACCCTTTTTCTCCCAGAGTTTTTAGGATTAGTTTTATACTAAAGGGGAAGAGGTAGAAAAGTTTCAAATCCGCCCTTATTCTTCACTCCTCGCTTTCTATATCTCAAAACTTTTGAGTTTTCTTTAATTAAAGCCTTACTTCTCTGCTCCTGAAGTGTGTTGTTAATAATAACGAACCTGAAATTCTATAACCCTTTTCAAACATAGCGTCTTATCCTTCTGTACGTACCATGGATTTCATTTTACATTTAATTTTAGCATTGGTACTCCAATTCGTTTGGCATTTCAAGATTTTGAGACGTGGATCCTCTATTATAAGAATGCGATTATCTGTTTCTTTTTTGAGTGACAACTTTTTGCTCTGTTCTGATTTCTCCGCAAAAAAACTGCTGTTAAGAGTATGGCTATAAGAATTTCATAGTTTTATAACACGGCAAAAATGAAATCTTAATTTAATAAAAATCAGGCTTTAATTTTGCTTTAGGTGAAAGAT
>JABASM010001137.1:0-16123 GCA_019776545.1 Brachystomella parvula | reverse complement strand
CGGCAATTCTTTCGGGTCTTCGTCGCTGCCTTGTTGGGTTGATGGAGGGGAAGGAAAGGTTTCTTGGTTAATCCGGCTTGCAGTCGCTGCGGTCTGCTTCATACTAGAAGCCATTTTGAAATTATCAGCAGGTTTACTGCTATCCGATCACTGCAAAACTTACAAACTTAAAAAAAAACAAAAAAAAAAAACAAAAAAAAAACGATGCGTCCGTAAAAAAGTCTACCGTTTCCATGAAATCACTAATAGATGCAGTTTAAGTGCTCCCATAAGAAGAGCTGCCTATACAGGGAAATAGTAATTTTTGATGTTTATTTTTTTATTCATTTCTTATTTCTGTCGTTTCTTCCTTCATATATGTGCGGTATATTCGGTTCTACTGACCTCCTACTCCAATGTGCCAAAATACTTATAAGTCTCCGGAGATTCCCGAGATCCTGAAAGTTGGGCATCAAGAGGCTCAAGAGGTTACCAAATACGACCCCGAAATATACCCCGAAATCGTGGGCTTTTTATCTCCGTCCCTCTCTCCATTCTTTTTTCACGGAGTAGTTTCAGACCATCCCAAATATTCTGGAAGCAATATTAATGCCGATCAAAAGTGACATCGAGATTCTTATAAGTGAAGGTTCATTGACACAAATCCTCTTCTACAATTGCACAGTGCACTATTGCTGCAGCAGCCAGTGTTTGCAGGCGCAACTTGCGGCTGGCGCGACTAGCGACTTGCACTGCAGGGATTTCAGTTGCCCGATTTCCTGGATTCGCTGTTGCGACTTGGAGTAAGGCCTTTGCCCTGAAAAAAAAAGCCGCTAGTTGTGCTAGCAGTTGTGTTTTTTTGAGAAAAGCCGCCAGTTGCGCTAGCAGTTGTGTTGAGGAAAGCCGTTAGTTGCGCCTTTTCCCTGAGAAAAGTGGCGAGTTGCACTAGTAGCAGTTGTGCCTTTTTGAGAAAAGCCGTTTGCTGCCGCTGCGCTAGCAGCTGTCTCTTTTGCCTGAGAAAAGCCGCTAATTGCGCTAACGGTAGCGCCGCCGCAGTCAAATTGCAATCATCTGACAGGAAGGTGGTGAAAGTCAGCTCAAGTCGCAACTCGCTGATGCAAAAATATTTCGCTTGCGCCCTCTTCCGTATTGATCCGGGACCTGCAAGTTTTAGAGCAGGAATTTCAGATCGGTTTGAATTTGTGCATGCTGAAAAATTCTTCTTGAGACTTTTTCATCTGTTTGTGGGGTTCAGAACATTTTGACAAGAAAAGGTTACCTTCTACTTTTGACTTCAACGTCCTCGATCAAAAGCTAATTAGCTAATCAAGATGCAAAACGACGCTGGAGAATTCGTCGACCTTTACATCCCCCGCAAATGGTAAGACAGGATTTCATTATTTCTTCCAAGACATTTGCATGTTTCCGTAAAGGGAAGGAAAGGGGTGCCATTTTCCTATTCCTTCTAAACTTCACAATTGAATGCATAGCATAGCATGTAATTTATTAATACTCTGATTCTTACAGCACCGCCAGTAACCGTATCATCCATGCCAAGGATCACGCATCCATTCAAATCAATCTTGCTGATGTTGATGAAACTACCGGCAGAATGACGGATACTGTCAAGACCTATGCCATTTGTGGAGATATCCGCCGAATGGTAAGTGTTACACATTAAGAAAGCGCATCAGGCATTTTTCCCCTGTTTTCTAATCCGGTCTAATTCATAGGGTGAGTCTGACGACTGTATCAATCGACTAGCTAAGAAGGATGGACTTATTGCTAAGTAAGTTCTGAAAATTATTTATAGAAGTAGGAGCACAGACTGCGGATACGTTCTTACTAGTAATTGTATCTCTTTTGCAGGAATTTCTAAACATCTTGTCATCGACTCTAATCAGTTCATAGAATCCTTGGTGAAATGTTGAAATAAAGTTTCCATCTTTTTTCAGTTTTTCTGTTGTATGTTCCATTTATCTATCATGTCTCTGATTTTAAATGCAGGTAATTCATGTTAGACCAGTGATTAGAGCAGCGGCTTTTTTCAGTTTATGAGGCCAATTATTGAGGTAGAGTATTCACCACTGAACAGTTTCATTCGTGCATCATTCCCCGATTCCCTCATCAGCATTCCCTTCATTTGTGTCATCAAGCATATGAAAATTTCATGGGAGCTTAAAAAATTTATTAAACTATTGTAATCCAGGGCTGTATCATAGTAGAAAAAAATTAGAGACCGTAAATCAGCTTCTTCACAAGGTACTTCAGACAATTTTCCAATTCTGCTGTAGTATATGCGATTCTTTCTGATTTTTAAATCACTACTGATGGTCCATATCAACTGCAGCAGGGAGAGCATTCCCATCGGACGCTACTGTTAGACATGAGACGTTGTTGAAGAGACGATTCTTTACAATCTGAGTCATAAGTCCGTGAATCGCTTCAATAGTGGTCTTTGAAGAGTCCTTCGTAGCTTTTGATAGCTTATCCTCTCCTTTTTTCTCAAGTGGATCAGGGGAACCAATCAACATCCCACCCCTTCCAAGTGAAGCTTCAGACTGTTCCAGCTTCTCAGACAGGTCAAAGATTTGGCCAGTTGTGTACTCCGCATTCTGGAAGTCAGAAATAATTCATCTACGATTTAATAAAGACTAATATGAGGCTGGATTGCTATGTAGCGGTCCCATAGCTGGTTTTCTGCAACAGAATGAACTGCTTACTGTGAGGAGACTCGTGGAGCTGAGCGTGTTGACCCAGTATTTATTCCAGAGGGAATCTAAAAGACGGCGATCCAGAGCAGATTTGAAATACGTGATGTCTTAAAGCGTAGTAACTCCTGCAATGAACCCCAAAATCTTCAATCTTATTCAGGGGAATAGTTTGATACTCGGATGGCTCATCATTTGGTGGTTTGTATCCCTATTCGTGTAATTTATAAGTATTATGGGTTTATAAAATAAGCAAATTATAAGTAACCGAGCAGTAGCTTATTACCTTCGGGTAGGTCCGGAAAGCTCCGTATGCAGACCTTGCCAGCAGAAATAGTTCTGGTTGGGTCAATAACGATCGCGACGAATGGCTCCTGGTAATTCTGATTAAGCATTTGTGTTGAGACATCAATTCCGGACAGCCAGCATCCGTAGCCGGGGTGACTGTGATACCATCCGATAGCATTCTCCAACCTTCCGGCCTACCCAATAAATTAATACTTTATTACCACTTCCAGCATCACGACTTCCAGCCATGGCCATTTTTTAGATTTGACTTACGAGCTTTGCAGCTTCGATGTAAGCAGTCATGTACTCATAAGCCTGTGCCTGGGCATTCACACGCGTTTCTGTCCCTTCTACCGGCAGGGCAAAAGCATCCATAACAATCATCGTGTTACCGTCCACCTGTACAGTAAAAGGCATAATCATAAATGGCTACAGATAGAGAATATACATAAATTCTTGATCTCTAACTCACCTTTCCGAGAAGAAGGCCCATTACTTCCAACGTCCCTCCTGACCGTGCGTGCATTACCATCTTGAGCAAAGCCAAAGCTGAAATCTTGATGTCCTTAAAGAAGTGCGGACTGGAACAGAAAAGTAATTAAATTACGCAACTCACAGTAATAAGATACTAGTGTTGGCTTACTCTCTATCCCAGGGTTTTGTCGTTAGGATATCCTGCTGCTGCTTCTTGTCATACCGGTAAATCTCATCCACGCTTCCCACACTTTCAATGTTGTTATGCAGTTCCCAGGTTTTTCGAGCAATGGTGGTTTGCGAGTCTCCAGCCCCTACAGCTGCAGCATTTGTTCCACTTGAACGAGCACTTGGCCCAGCGATTGCTCCATCGTTCATCGGCTCGTCTGAATTCATCTTTTTGATTCCTGCAAAATTGAAAAAAAGTAAATTAAAGCAGTGTCCAATGCACAACCGCCGGGAGTGAAGAGGTCAGGATGAACAATAATAGTTGTAATCCTAAAGAGAGAGACAAACGAAATTAAAGATGGACTTGCCTAATGGTCAAGAATTTTCCAGCACTTCCAATTTTCCAAAATTCAAAACCAAAACAAAGCCAGGAAAAGACCAGTAGCCAAGTGAAGTGTGAAAAAATGCACTAAGCAGAAATGGGTGCATACTTATCAGATGTGGACAAAATCTTTGCTCTGCCACGGCCCCGTGATGACACTGGACTGACGATTGTCTTCGCTCGTTTATTTTAATGAATCAGGATGATAATCTCAGGAATAAGTTATCTTCTAAATAAAAAAAGATAAGGATTTTAATTCGGGTAAGGAAAGAAGAAGTAAGAATAAAATAAAAATAAAAGTCGTGATTTACAGATTATTTTAGCAACCAAATCAGAGACGGTAAAATATTCTAGGCGTACAATGGTGTCCGACTGATCTTGATTCTTTCTCTATGGCCACGGAGTTCATCATACTCTTGAATTAGGCGAAACCACCGGCTTAGACTTGGATATTTCCCTTTCTCATGATGACTGCTTTCCTTCTGAAATTCATTAGATTTTTCTTTTTAGTGATATGATATTGGCTAGGACTAAAATATACAAGAATAATAACACGTTACCAAAGTAGGGAACAAGCTGAAGTACAGAAAGAAGTCCGCTATGGTGGCAATATCCCCGCCGAAAAACGTGAAATCCTGTACAGCTCTATCCAGTTCCTAGAAAAGAAGCTTTGTAAACCTCTGCACTGGAGTGGTACATTTAATAGCTTTAGCCTACCCTGAGTATAGAAGGGGTAAGGAATGAATTCCCAGAAAGAACTTGTGAGTTATATTCCAGCCACTGCCGTGTCAGAGCTTTCTCAGCCGGATTTCGACCCTAGGAAGTTCTTACTGTCTTTATTCTTTTTGCACAACGCTTGCATAACAGCATTCACGCCATAAGCATTTCCATCTTGTTTTAGTCTCATGCTACCAACCTACTCAAATAAAGAAGGAAATTATCTTACTGTGGTGCATATTAATCATTACATCACAAAATAAGTTACCGATGGCTTCTTGTCACTGAAAACAATAGTATCTGGGCGATCCTTAATATTCAGTATGGCGAAGAGATTGCCAATGTCATCAGCATGCAATTGCTGCTCATTGTTACCACGTGCTTCCATTTGTATAATTAATGCTTCACGCTCCTTCCCTTTCCGTCAAAAGCGAACCTGATCATTAGAAAATAACTAACCAACTACTGTACAATAGTATTGTATGAACTACTAGTTCCTGACCTGTTGACCTTTCTTCTTCTTACCAAAAATCAGTGACTGACTTTCCCGTTCCTTCTTCTTGTCGCCTGTCTGTCTGCCGGTGTTTGTGTGGAGGTTCGCATCTCATTTTTTTCGCGGAGAAAATCAGCTGTTCACGAAACAACAACTTAACTTGACAACTTGACTTGTGACAACTTGAGCTTCTCAGCAGCGGCTGCTGCAGCGGTAGTCCTCCAGCAGGTAATTGTTCACGAAGATAAAAGATCCCGTTACTTACACTTAGGCATTGTTGAAATACTGAGGGTCCATTCAGCTGTCAGTCCAGGGGATCACGTCTGCTTGAAGAGGCTGCCTGCCAGTTTTTCGGAAATAAGACATGGATTTCAGAAACAAGTATTCACCTCCGGTCGAACGGGTGAGCTTTGCTGTAGTTTAGCTAAACATTTTATTATTAAATGAAACACGAAAATAGAGTACCACTTTCGTTTTGTAATTTTTAGGCTGAAGTCCCACCGTCGCGTATCGTTGTTATCCAACCAGGATCGAAGTTCCTCAGAATTGGTCTTGCTTCCGAGCCCGAGCCCCACTCAATTTTGCACGCCGTGGCGAGGAAACGAAAAATCTACAAGAACAACCATCCAGCCTCCTGCACAAGCCCCCACCCTCCTGTGGACATTTTGAAGAACACTCACAGAGATAGTCTAATATCCCTACTCCCTGGAAAATCTCTGGAAGAAAAGCTACCGCCTGAAGTCGAGTCTGCCAGACTCCAGCTTTGCCATACCCTGCAAACAGCCTTGAAGCCAGGTGGTGGACAGCGGTATATTACACCAACAGAGCAGATTTCTTTGATCAACAAATTATCACAGCCAGAACTGGTTCCTTCTGGCGAATTGGGCGGACAGATCGACAAAGACTCAAAATATCTATCCGACGAAGCAGTTTTTGGAGACGACGTTATTCTAGCCTCGATGTCACAGGATTTTAATATTCACTTTCCATGGAAGCGAGGACAACTCAATCTGCATGCTGGAATAGGAGGATCACTGACCGCTGTGCTAAATGATCTTGGAGATATTTGGGAGTGGGCTATTTCTGAGAAGGTGAGGATAGCATCGAAGGATCGCCATAAGTACAGAGCTGTGCTCGTCATTCCAGTTATGTTCAATCGCATTCAAGCCGCTGAATTGATCAGTTTAGCTCTGAAGCAATTAGACTTTAGTCATACGTTTGTAATCCACGATCACGTCTCCTCAACATTTTCAGCTGCCCTTTCATATGCAACGGTTGTGGATGTGGAAGACCAGCGTATCTCCATATCATGCGTCGAAGACGGAGCATCCCTACCCCATACTCGGGTAACTTTTATTTTTTAGACATAGTTACTGAAAGATTTTGTGCAAATCGTTTGATTGTATATTGCAGGTTGAGTTGAAATATGGCGGCGGGGATCTTACGCTTGCACTTTGGAATCTAATGAATCAGTCCTCTGCCCCATTCAAAATTGATTTGAACTCACTTTGGGATCTCAATTTTTTTAACAAGTTGAAGGAAGATTACTGTCATTTTGATCTTCAGTCGCTGCGGCCCGGAGGAACAATTAATTAAATGGGACAAGCCGGGAGAGCCAGCTGTCAAAATAAAAGTTCTGTTTGGAGATGAACTGCTGATTGTGCCGTTGAGCTACTTCAACCCAGACCTTCTACGGGGCTCCGTTGAGCCTACCAATTCAATTTCTGCTTATGAGCCTCAAGTCGCCTTCGACGACCCATTCGACGCCAAATACATTTCTGAAATGGGGGTAAGAAAACAATTAGACAACTATGAAAAGTTACTCATTATTGTTTGGTTTGCAGCAAATACTCTTGAATGAATTTGGATGAAGATGACGAGGACTTGGATATAAAAGACGTGAAGCTCATAGGCGCAAACGACAAAAAACTAGACGTGGATCGGCTGTTGGGGATTGACCAAGCCATTATGCAGAGTATTGAATACTGCAGTATACCCCGACAGAACTAGGAAAAATCATTATTTAGCTTAAAACGTTAAATGAATTTTATTTTATTTAGATGAAGAGGAACAGAAACGGCGGTTTTACTCGTCTATTCTCGTGGTCGGGGGTGGATTTAAGTTCAAGGGCCTTAGATCATGGCTGCAGAACAAAATTACGCTAAATACTCCAAGGGCTTACCGAACTGGTAAGGAAAGATATTGAACAGCACTACTTCTGAATACCAATCCAAAACGTAATTGTGAAAGGATTTCATTTACTGTCAATTTTAGATGATCACGAGGTAAAAGTGCCGAAAGACAAGGATTCTAGCACAGCAGCATGGCGCGGAGGTTCAATGGTAACACGGTTAGACTCGGCATCTGAATTGTGGATAAGTCAATCAGAATGGAACACACACGGATCCAGAATTCTTCGAGAAAAAACACTATGTGCATTCTGATTCTCATACACTTAAGGGGTTGACTCTTGACTCACGAAATAACACAGAGCAGTTTAAAATCTTTTACTGCTATCCTCAATTTAGAATTTTGACTCGACGACGACGACGGGGAAGAGAACTAAGACATTCATTTGTGTTCAGCAAGGACGATGCGAAGGAGCTGATTGACGAAATCCATCGACTGGTCATCAATGAGGACAACATCGAAGACTTCCATAAATCGGTTAAGTCTTTCGGAAATCTAGGTTATCCAGCATTCACAATTTTAGTGGTATTTTTTACATTTTACAAGTTCCAACTTTTCAGTAAAGCTTACCTTGTCATTCAAAAAACCAATTTTAAGAATCGAGTCCGAGCGTGGCATTCCTCGGCTCATCTGCACATCGCTCGTATGGTCACCCAATAAAATAGCATTGTCCCGATGTGAGAGATCCATGAAGTACTTGTTCTCATCTCCTAGGACTTCTTCATTTTTGTTTAGAGGATGAATCAGCAGATCTTTGTATCCCAGCAGCTCTCCAGTCTTCTCGTCAAACTCCATAAAATTTGAGATTATTTCTATATTGGGGTAAAGTATGCCATACTTCCGCAGCAGCTCCTCTATCACATTTCCTATCCCGGCGGAAAAGACTAGAACTGGAATTTGGTGTCGGTGTAGTAATCTAAAGGTCTCTTGCGCATTGTCTCTAGAATTTAAAAAAAAGACCATAGATATAAGGATCCTACTCGCCGTCAAGTCCATCAATCATTCTTACCTAAGTTGAATCGTAGAAAGATCTATACTCCTTTTAATCATATTTTCCTTTAGTCCACAGGTCATCATGTTCACACGGGCTTGTTTATACCAGTCCACCATGTGCTGGAACTTCTCTTCCTCATCCATGTCCAAAGAAATTTCAATAGGATAATATTTCTCGAACAGTCGTATAAAAGCCGCCTTATTTTGTGGAGGTAACAGTGGACTACGGTTGATGACCCCTGCAGATGATAAGCACCGTGTTCCATGGACATGGTGCTTCGTTATCGTTGCATCAAAGTCTGTTATCACCTGTAAATAAACAAACAGCATCGTTACCCTACTCCCTCTTCTAAACCTCATTAATTATACTAACCTGGAGTGCTTGAGGACCTCTCACCACCATTCGACTGATGTACCTCTCAACGGCTACAGGATCTCTTACTCTGACCCTTTCTACTTGTGTGATTGAAGAGCAGATCTGGACAAGACAAAAGAATATCAATCAGTAAGCAAACAAGCTAGGTACCACTACTGTACTAAACTCATCTTACCTTTATGACTTTATTGAAGAGTGAGGTCGGGGATACGACTGACATTCTGAGACGGCTACTGAAGACTACTATGAGTGACAAGGACAAGTAATGGGTATCTAGTGCTAATGGTCAGAAGGGTGACACAACAAGGGTAACTACCTGGATAGAGATTTCAGAAGGAGACAACGTGGGAAACGGAAGAAGAGGAACTTTCATTCAGGGTGAAATTCCTGGTTCCGTCGTCTGACCTCGGATGAAATGGATGGATAAGGAAAATACCCGAGCGAAATGAGTGACTCAGACGCAGTGAGAGTGAACTTGAAGGTTTGCCAATCCAAATCTGCGAAAACTCCTTTTGCTCCTGGACCCATGTCGAGTCGAAGGAAAAGAAAAAAAATCCTAAGAACACAGAATCATCTGTTCGATTCAAAATTCGCAAAATTCTTGTAAAAAAAAAACAGGCCCCAAGTTGGTCGACTCCTCAAAAAATTTTTAAGACCAATAAAACCGACGCTTCGCTTTTCATCCCCCTACCCGCACTTATTTTTCATCCCCCGGAATGTGTCCAGCTTTTTTTCATTACATTAGCGAAAATTCAAGTCAAGCTTTAGCAAGTGCAAAGGCAGTTTTGGTAATGAGAACTACAGAGTGTTCAAAGAAATACTAGACCGGGCAGTTTTTCACTTCTTTACAATTAAATTATTAATTAAAAATAATAGTTTTCTGATTTGTTTACAGAGAACTTTAGCTAACGCTGCACTAAGGGTACAAAAGCACTTGTGTTTAAAAAAGTTTTGCAAATACAGATTGATCGAATTTCAAAAAAAGGTGAAAATTTTCTCCGGTATTGTACTTATTTCAACACCCTGTTCCCCCAAAACCAGAATTAGAACATTTTATTTTTTCAAAAAAAAAGGTTTCTCAAAACTCGAAGCTTTTAAAAAAAGGAAAGTCATCAAAACCCTTCAAAATACTTCTCAGAAAGCTTTAAAACGACGTCCGCTTTATTAAAAATTTTGCAAAATGCTTCAAAATCTTCCTTCAAAATTTTGAACTTGTTTTCAGAATGATCCCACATTAGACCGCAAAAGGAGATCCCCGTCGAAGGACAACGGCACACAGTAACGTTACATGAAACCTTTGCCTGCCTAAATCTGCTTAAAATTCATCCGATTTCGCACAAATTTTGCAGAATGTTAGTTATTTGTGGTGAAACGTAAAAAGCCTTTTCTACGAAGGTCACCAGAGGTCAGCATAAACTTAAGAGCTTGTGAGGTGTCCCTGAAAAGCTCGTTTCACGCTTGATTCAATGACTTTTGGATTCGGCATGAATTCAGCGCTCAAAAGGCTTTCCAGGGGCACCCCATAAGCTCTAAAGCTGATGATGACCTTTTTAGCAGGGTCAAATCCCTATCCTGCCAAATTCGAACGAAATCTGACGAATTTTAAGCTGATTTTAACAGGCGGAGGTTTCAAAATGCGTCTGTGCCGTTTTTCTTTGTTTAAAATTTTCCAAGTAGTCTTCGGCCTTCGCTGCTTCGCTTTATGATTTGCGTTTTGTTTAAATAAAAAATCGAAATGAAAATACGAAAACTATTTAAAAGTTGAATTCTGAAGGAACATGTCTTTAAACCCTTCACGGATTTGTACCTATGTTGATGTGCTTTGAATTTTGAAGCAAGTATTCTCTTTAAAATTTTTGATATTTTTAAGAAAAGGTCTTTGACTGTTCTGAATTTTGTTTTTGTGCAGTTTTCCAAATTGGTTTTTTCCCGATACCTATTAGCTTGAGATAGCCCCATAGCAGTTATCTAAACCAAAAAAATCCCATAATTCACAATTTAGAAAATTGGTATAAACGTTATTTGTTCAGTTGGCGTATTAGAAACCACAGACAAGGTGAGTTGCGTTTAATCCTTTTGTAGTGACGCTGGCCACAGCCTGGTCGCAGCATTTATTGCAGTTTTCAAGCGGATGTTGTCAAACTGGGTTCTGCTCGTACTAGTAGAATAAAATTAATGTTAATTTATAGGAGTGTTGTATCAAAAATTTCTAACAATTCCAGCAGTTTCTATTATTCCGCATGTGAATTTGGGCTGCATTCTATTCCAATGACGCGGGAGCACTTCTGGAATCTCTATTATACTCCAGAGATCATAATAAAAATCATGATCCCTTTCAAAATTCTTTCTCAGTGTTGCTCAGCGGTAACGCTTTGCCATTCTCAAATACACAGGGGTGAAAGCTTAGGGAAATACTGCGGGTATCATTTCCGGAAGTGAAATGAAAGCCATTGTGGTAGTGCTCTTCCTGTTCGGAGATTTTAGGAGTGAAACCGAAGGGAGGCGGACACGGAACAACGGTGTAATTATTTTTAACGAAGGAAGTAGTAATGGACCAATTATTCCACAAATGGATCCGAGCTGTGAGCGCAACCTTGACCTGGGTTTCGTTGGAGACGTTGCAGAGATTTTCTCCCCTGGCTTTCCCTATGACTATCCACCATACGCTGAATGCAGTTATAATATCCGTAGCCCTAGTAGCACTCGGATCTTGATGGAGTGCCCGGTGTTTAATGTTGAGGAATCCGAAGGCTGCCCTTTTGACATTTTTTGGTTCGCAGCCAATGGTAATTTGAGCCCAAATAACCCAAACAAAAAGTACTCATGCGGACGGGGTAAGGTTGAGGAGACTTCTACCGGGAACAGCTTCGCAGCTTACTTCCGAAGTGATGGCTCAAACCCAAGGTCCGTGTTTCGATACCGGTTTCGGTGTAAGTTTACCGTTTTGGCACGCCAGGAAGTTTCCCCGCCACCCCCTCCCCCTGCCCCGGAAACTTGTAACTGCGGTGTGAAGGGAACAAAGGTAAGGATTTCGGTTTCTCTTTCATTATTCAAAATCTGACTGGAATTCCAGGAAACTAGGATAGTTGGAGGGAGGGAAGCGGAGAAAGCAGCTTACCCTTGGAGATGTAGCATGTACATAAATCGGTTAGGAGCATTCTGTGGTTGCACGATCATTGACAAAGATTGGGTATTGACTGCAGGCCATTGTACCAATGCCTGTAAGTAACCGTCAGCTAACTATGCCGCAACTATAGCAGCACATTTGAGCTCCATTTTACATTTAGTAATTTCATTTTTAGTGATTCCAGAGGATGTATTGTGGATCAACGTAGGAGATCACGATCTAAGCAGGAAAGATGAAGCGTCCAATGAGTATCTACGCGTCAGACGAATTATCCAAAACCAAGATTACAATTCGACCTCCCAGGATAGCGATACAGCTCTCATACAACTGGAAAGAAGCTTAAGTTTTAGAGATAACGTAAGAACGACTCCTGCCCAATACTTCTGGGTTTCGGAGAATGAATTTCAGTTTTCAAGCATTCGTTTAGTCCATAAAGGACAGCGCCGGAATAACATTATTAAACCGGCCCCACAACTTTATAAGAAACTTTCTAGCCTTAACCCAGCTTTAAGCGTAGAATCGAGTGGTGAAAGTCATTTTTCTAATTTCGAATTGGTTTGACCTCTAAAGGTCACCAAAGGTCAGCCCCTTGACCTCACGGTGGAGTAGCGATAGGTCGATCGAAAGCTGTCCATTCCCTGATTCAAAAAATATACTACACTGGACCTTTTAGAGCTACAACATGACGTCTAGGGGTCATTTAACCTTCACTGTAAGGTTTGGCGACCGCTAGCGGTAGTGTTGTAGCTGAAAAGCGTCAAGTGTACTATATTTTTGGAATAAAAAAACCAAGAAAGGACTTCGCCACAATAACATTAGGAAGGTGGAGTCATACAAGTTTGGAAGAGAAGTTGTGTCCTGAACTCAGTTTGTAGCGTAGAATCGATTGGTGAGGGTCATTTTTCCAAATTCAAATTGGTTTGACCTCAGGGGGTCATTAAAGGTCAGGTAGTTGACCTCACGGATCGGGACAAGTGATACGTCGATCGAAAGGGCTTGATGTCTTGATTCTAAAAATATATTATACTTGACCTTTCTAATGCAAAACATGGCCACCAGAGGTTATTTAATGTTTAGCGTAAACTTTGGAGGCCTCTGGCGGCCATGTTATGCATTAAAAAGGTCAAATATAGTATTTTTTAGAATCAAGACATCAAGTCCTTTCGATCGACGTATCACTTGCCCCGATCCGTGAGGTCAACTACCTGACCTTTAATGACCTCCTGAGGTCAAACCAATTCGAATTTGGAAAAATGACTCTCGCCAATCGATTCTACGCTAAAAACTGAGTTCAGTACACAACTTCTCTTCCAAACTTGTATGGCTCCACCTTCCTAATGTTATTGTGGCGGGGTCCTTTAGATCGGCGTATCGCTTGTTCAGATCCGTGAGGTCAGGGAGTTGAACTATGGTGACCTCTAGAGATCAAATCAGTTCGAGTTTGGAAAAAAGACTTCCACAACTCGATTGAGCTAAAAATTGAATTAAGGCAGTAAGGTGTCTTTTGTGAAGTTATACGGGGCCGGTTTCATAATGTATTCCGCTGCTGTCCTTTAGATTCAGCCGGCTTGCCTTCCATTCAAATTCGCAGGCTCTGACTTTTCTGGGGTTTTTGTCATGGCCAGTGGTAGGTAAATCATTTCTAATGTGAATTAACCTTCCATTAGCTCCAAAGTTTTTTTTCTTCAGGATGGGGCTTGGACAGCTATGGTGGAGAGCTGCAAAATGTTTTAAGAGAAGTAGAGCTCCCAATTCTGGAAACTGATGATTGTAGACGTAGGGGTCAGTACGGAAAACTTATCACTAGCAACATGTTCTGTACATACTGGGAAAACCGTGATACTTGCCAAGGAGATTCCGGAGGTAATCTTCCTGACCAATCTAATATTTCTATCATTTTTCATAATATGAAAAACAATAATTTTAATTTTATTTTTTTAAATAACAGGGTCAATCGACTATTTTGATCCCCTCAACAAAAGGAGCTACGTCGTAGGAGTGGTTAGGTAATTTCAAGAAATTTTTAAAGGAAGTATAGAAAGCAATTATGACTGTATTGAATTTCTTTGTTTCAGCTGGGGAATTGGATGTGCCAGTAAGTTCAACGAATCTCATTCCAAAGATTTTTTGCGTTAATCATTTAAGTTTTTATTTTGTTAGCAAAGGATAGACCAGGCGTTTATGCAAAAGTTACTAATTTCCTGGATTGGATTAAACGGGAAACAGCCGTAACAGGTTTGCGTCAATAAATTCTAAATTATTCTCTATCCTGGTTTTAAAAATTCCAATTAATTCTTTATATTCAGGGGCAAGGTTCTGTGACATTTGAGAATTTATACAGAGTACTTCAAAGAATGACAAAGTGAACAATAGCAGCATGTGCTTACATTACTCAAATCGAGAACCCTGAGCAAAACTACTATTTATTTTGTTAGATTATATTTTTGGCAGAATAAAAAAAAACTTGGGAGGCTGGCTCTTTCTTTAATAAAATGGAAGCATCCAAAATCTATCGTCCAAAAAATGATATAGAATAACACAATGAAAATTTATTGGAAAAATTCCCGTTGGCGTGATTTATTAGTTGGCACATAGGCGTCCGTCTTCATTAATATGAAGCTTAATCCACTGTAAGAATTCTTTACAAAAAGAAAACGAATAAAAATAAAATTCAAATGTTGTAAGAAAAATTTGGGATTTACCTTGTACCCTGGTGTAAACACCCACGCCCCTTGGCCTTCCATAGCACGCCGTCCAGGAGTCAATCCCAACTTGAACTTTTTGCCCGTTGACAGTAGTGAGCAGTGCCCCACCGGCGTCACCCTGACAAAAATGCCAAGGTTTAGGCCTACACTTTAACTTAGCATCATCAAAGCTTTTTTTTACTGGGCAATCATAGGAGTCGTAGTATGGATGGTTAGTGAGATTGGCTGGGATGTCCATCCGAGCACAAACCATGGTGTCAGGCATGATCGCCCATTCCTTATTATAGCTGTACCCTTTGCATTCCTCTTTTGAAAGAATTTTTGACCTCACTTCTGACCTCTTGTCTGGAATGATGTATCCATCTGGAAAGCACTTTATGAAAAGATGCCGAAAAGGATGAGGGCGAATTTTGCTGAAGTAACTTAGACTTTTCCAAAAACTAGTATATAACATCTCTAAAGCATAGACTACAACTTTTTCAAATGAAACTTTTCCCGACTCGCCATTCGCCTTCGAAGGTCACGAAAGGTCAGCCAGCTGACCTCACTGATCCAATCAAGTGGTATCTCAATGAACAGGATTCGGTCTCCTGATTCTAAAATTATGCTACACTTGACCTTTTAATACGCAAGAATACGCAAGACCAGAGGTCACTCATGTTCAGCATAATGTTCAGTTACCCCTGGCGGCCATACTATAGATCAGAATAGTCAAGTGTGGTATTTCTAGAAGGTTCTAGCGTCAGAGCACCAAGCTCTTTCGAATGACGTATCACATGACCCAATCAGTGAGGTCAGCTGACTGGCCTTTGCTGACCTATAAAGGTCAAAGGGAAAAGAATTTCGAAAAAATTAATTGATAAAAGTTGCAGGCTATGTTTCAGAGTACTAAACATAAATTTTCATAAAAATCTAACTGGAGTGATTTCTTAATCAAAATCGGCCTCATCCTTTCTCCGTTTCTTACGTACGTACCTTCATTATGGAACCGCCAGAGAAGAGACGAAGAGTCGAACCCATTATAAGAAAAATCGGGTTTAGGAAGGCAGATAGGACTCACGCCGTCTTTGTTTCCATAAGTTGGGACAGGTCCTTTGAGTCTCAGGAGAGCAATATTGTAATCTGGTCATAAGAAGATTCCATATTCCATAAATGGAGCTATTTCAATATTAATATTCATAGGAGCAAAATCTCACCCAGGACGTTACTCGAATATTTAGGGTGAATGATAACGCGATGAATTTTCTTTCGGATTAGTTTCCGGGCGTTGAGCCCACCCCCAAACTCTTCATCCTCTGTACCGTTGTTCTTGTCCTCCAGGTGTCCTCTGGGCCATGTGCCAATGAGCACATCCAAATTCTCACCTTGAAATCTAAGTTAACACATTTTGTATCAGATTTCGCGAGTGCTATTTTTAGAAATAGGTTTTTATGAGTCTACCCGTCAGCACAAACGGCGGAAGTTAGGACGAATCTGTCGGAGATAAGCGTCCCAGCACAAAATGCATAGGCCTCACTTTC
>JABASM010001136.1:0-16132 GCA_019776545.1 Brachystomella parvula | reverse complement strand
TCACATTTAGGGATTTTCACATTTAGGGGTTTTCACATTTAGAGGTTTTCACATTTAGGGATTTTCACATTTAGGGGTTTTCACATGGGGGATTATCACATTAGGGGTTTTTGTTTTAGGGGTTTTCACATGGAACCGAAAAAATCAGTCTAGAATGACATCGAAAGCCTGGGTATACGAAATCGACACGTATTTACCCAGTGGTCTCTCAGTATTTAATAGTCATGCCCACAACTTCAGAGAAGAAGTTTGTGGAGACGGGGTCCATGTTTGAATTCCCAAGACGAGAAGTGGGGATCAGGAAAATGCGGGGGACTTTCCCGGTGATGAAAGGTAGGGCTCACGGCAGACCTAAATTCCTTCCACGGCATTCCGTTGGCAACCTCAAGCATTTACTAAAAAATGTGCATGTTTCTTCGATAAAGCGGCGGTAAAGGGTTCTGCGGTACTTTCAGCGGTGGTAAAGCGGGGAACCCGGTGCGATGAATGGTCAAAATCTTTCACCTGCTAATTGAATATTTTATTTTTCTTCAAAGAAAAAGTGAGGGTTTGTGCAGATAATAATTTCTGAACTCACTGGATTTCGTGAAAAATAATTTAAATATTTAAAAAACGAAGCTACTACGAGTTGACGAGAACTAAACATCCCTTCCAAAATATTTTTTGCCAAATCCGAATCCGAACAAACTGATCCCAAAATAAATTCTATTGATCAGTCTGACCTCATGCCGACGGTAAACAAAATGAAAACCCTTCATCATACTTAGACTGATAAGTGGCCACTATGATCTCACCGAGTGGGCGATACAGCTACTCCTGACGTAATTTCTTTCCAATGCTTTCTTTTTCTAGATTTATTTAAACAAACAAATACTTCGTCTTCAAATATCCTTTGTCTATTTGAAAATAATCTATAGGAAAAGCTCTCTATCAAAAATGAAAATTACAGAAGGAGCGATGAGGATTACCATTCGATTCCAGCAATTTATATAGTGATCCCATCATCTCCTACTTTATACAAGTGGGTAGAGGTAAATCCACCTCGTTATTTTTCATTCAGTAGATAATCTCCTGCTAGTGCTAATCCAGTCAACACATCATAAAGTCTATTTTGACTCGTTACAGAATGGAGCTCTCCCAAAGTCTTTTCCAAACGCTCGCTCAAATAGAGCAATTAATTGAGTCTTCATCCTCGAAAGAAGCTTTGGGAACCAAGGTGGCCGAACTCCGTCAAAAATTAGCAAACTTCTCAGAAGCGCACGAGAAATTGTTATTTGATCTCAATCGACTCGAAATATCGGAATCGGGATCAAGGCCTCCGGCGAGGTCACCGAATCAGAAGAGCCAGGAAGAATATCAGCAAAAGCAGATAGCGATAACCAGTCAGCCAGTAGAATGTTATCAATCCAATCCCGGTTCCGGGAAATTGTTCGATCGGAGAGCTAAAACAAATGAAGAGCCGTTAACATTTTCACCGTTTACGGCTACCCCGACCGTGTCACCATCATCCAGCATCGGGTCGGCCCCAGAAACTGCTTTGTATACCAGCGACGTGACTCCCACTTCCAATTCTCTCAGCTCTCCGGTTCTCTTTGGGTCCGGGTCCCCAGATTTCCTCACGACTTCAACAACGATTCGTCAAAGGGGTCATGAAGATAAGTACGCGCTCTTTCAAGCCATGCCCTGTCCTCCGATACTTGAGAATATCACTTGCATAACCTTGAGCTTCATCGAAATTGAGACGAAGGTTTTTTTCGACACTTTGGAGCGGTGCCCGAGTATGATCAACATTAACCTAAGTCGGGTCCTTTTCCTAGGTCCCTTCAACCGCTATGTCGATTTACCCAACCTGAGGTGTTACTCAGCCTTCCAGGTGACCAAGCTTCATTCAATTTAATTTTCTCATCGTAAATTTAATTTTGTAAGGGATTCTTGCAGGTGTGTTCGAGGAAGCGCCTCTGCGAGTTCAAGCACATGTCAGAAGACTCATTCAAGAACCTTTTGTTCTTCGCAACTTGGAGCCAGGAAGACCCGTTTCCATCAACAATGAAGAAAATTGACTTGATTGTCGACGGATGGACACAGTTCAAGCTAGACTACGAGTCTGGAGAGTTTGTCTCAAGGTTGTCATTCGCACCAGAGATTCTCCAGCGCCTCTCCCCAAGTTTCATTCTCCGTCGCCTCACACTTCAAAGCAGTAAATTCAATCCCTCTGTAAGGGATCTCCAGCATGTGACATACATAAATTTCCAGTCCATCCTCGCATCAAGTCAGGATTTAATTCAAGCCTTTCGACAATCTCCGAACCTCCAGGAGCTCCGACTCAAGAACTACATTGACGGGGCTGGGATTCAGCTCGCTGACATTCCTCAAGAGAATCTTAGAGTCCTCTGCCTTGGCCTTTGTACATTCACAATGAGTGTCAAATATTCCCCAGGGGTCACGTTCCCAAATCTTCAGACCCTCGTCTTCCCTACGAATATCATGGACGATGAAATCCTGAAGAACCTCCCATCTATTTTCAAAGTTAAGAAAGTCGTGGCCTACCTCTCAATCTCTGGGACGCATTGCAAAAGCGGATATTTCATCCTGGATAAACTATTACAAATTGAAGGGGTCGAGTGGATTTGGATTTATAATTTTCGGAGGTCGGTCGTTGGAGAGGACTTGGACTGTCACTGTGAGGACCAGCTAAAATTGTGTGAAGAAAAAGAGACTTTTCTCCTGAATTCTGGATTAAAGAACTTGAACTCGACAAGTATCGTACTGGAGAAGGTGGAGGTTCCAGCGAAGCAGGGCGTAGGGGGAGAAGAGAAACAGTACACCTGGATTGGCCGTGAAATGAGCAAGGAGGAGCATCAGGTCGTTGAATTCCAGTTTCGGGATGGCTACAAATTTTCAACTTGGGAAGCGCATATGAAGCGATATTGAAATCCATGGTTAAGGAATTCTGAGGTCTCAGGTTGAGGTCCGGATTTTGCCTTCTTCTGAATGCGGCCATAATTAATGGAAGGAGGAGGGTCTTCGAAGCGTGACGAGCACGCGACAGGCTTAGAGTAATTGAAGCGGAGCTACGCTTTACTTTTTATTCAACTTCAACATTTTTAATGGGAGGAATAAAATGGAATTTTAATTTCTACCTCAAAATCCAGCTACAAGTTCTTCAGTTTTCATGTTTTGCCAATCCGTCGAAAGAAATTACGAGCTAAAAGTTGTAATATTATTGCTGTGAATACCTTCAGCTAATTTGCCCACATCATTCAGATTTCAGTCCGTTCAGATTGAATTTTATCCACGTCTCGCATTCACGGCGAACTTTCCTTGTTTTCATTTTTAAGATGTAATGATGGTAAAAGATCAAGTGATATGGCAAAATAGCGATTTTTGAGTATTCCATGAATGGACTCTCATCATGGGAAGATGAGCACGAAAATCGGTTTTTTCATAATATTCAGGCAGGACAGGAAGTAAGTCTAACCGCTAGGATGACAACGACGGCGTCAATTGAGAATCCCAATCCCAAACTCATTCATTCATTTTCTCAAAATTATGAATTGAAAATATTTTCTATCTGTCTGAGGTTTTCCTATTTCTATTATTCTTCATTTTCATAACATTCAGAGCCCCTGAGGTCATGCCTTTCACATTATTACTGTTGGAAGCCATGTGAAATTCGCAGCAATGATAATTTGGGAACCTCCCCAAAGCCCAGAAATGGGAAACCAAATCCAAATTTTTTTTGGCGAAGTTCTTTGTTGCGGATACTGGCATCTGCAACTACTTGATTTTCTTTGCTTCCCCAGGATATTTTATTCCCGATTTTTGCTCTCCATTTTAATATTTTGTAATTCGCAATAACGAATTAAAAAAATTGAACTCTCTGATTCATTTTAAATGAAAATTTCCCATATGCTGGACATAGGAGTTAGAAATGTTCCCAGCACCGCTGCCGTCACACCTGACACAAAGTCCCTTCTCTGAGCAGCAGCGGTACGGGTTCCGGGTCAATTGACTCTGCATGGAGAGGAAGAGGGATTTTCAAAAAAATCAAGCGAGGATTTGATGAAATCGATTGTTACCTCTGGACAATCAGGGCTCCAGGTGAGGATTTCCCCGTCGGATGTAGTTCGTGTGAAGGGATAGTGACACCCGCAGCGATAATCCTCTCTTACCACGTTCAGTACTTTGGAATCAAATTACTTTAGCTTAGATTTGAGACACGCTACCTTGCACTTGTACCCGGTTCACCCCTCCCCAAGCCTTTACCTCCAGTAAGTGATCCTTTAGTCCGCTTCAGGTTAGCAAAGCACTTTTCATTTCTGAGGTAGCACTGCTTATTGATAACAGAAATTCCAAAGCAGGTCTGAACATGGAGACACATTCTCATACAGTCTTTGCCACGACTTATAAGACCATCCGGGATTGGATTCGTCCATTTCTCAGCACTGGAAAAATAATTCCAGGAAATCTGGTGAATCCGATTAAATTACAGACCCACCTATATTCTTCTCCATCGCAGCCAAGATTCTTGGCTGCATGACCAATGTACGTGTCCGAATTGTCTAATTGGATGGTACAATGAGTTGCGCAATGGAAATATTGGAGTTAAATATTGCACTCCATAAGTGGGCATAAGTGGGACGGGGCTTACAAGCACAGACATTGGCATTCATAGTCTTGTTGCAATAGAGATGAGATTCACCTTCATCCCTGCAATCTTGATCATTCTGACAAGTACGTCCATACTTAGTTTTGATACACTGAAACGGAAAACTGGAATCAGGGATCCCTGGGGTGGAGGGGGATAGCGGTCTAAATTTAATACCTGATTTTCATTGGCTATTGACTTTTGAGGTCCGTTTAAAATTGTGATGGCAGTAAAAAGTAACCATATTTTTTTATGCATGTTATTTGGAATAGATTTTGGTAATGGTGAAAATTGTATCGATTGCAGAGGATGCAGATGTCGAATCGTCAACGTTTCATTTTTGCAGTAGTCTTCTTGTTTGAGAAATTTTGCTTGAAAAGATTCCCTTGGCAATTCCGAGAAAGAATTCTGTAAGCATGCCTCGCCTCTACCAATTTTAATTTTATTGCCAAGCTACAGTAGTTGAGTAAGGCAGTTTAGAATCAAAGAAAAGTTTTTACAGGGAACAGTAACAGGATTTGAAAATAATTTTCTTCTAAATCCTTTGATTTTTTCTGTCTCTTTCTCAGTTTATCTACACCTCCACGCAAGGCAGATCAAGCGAGTCGATGATTCGAGAAGAGGAAGTTCATATCCATTCTGGAACCAATTGATCTTTAGGTCAAATTCCCACGGAACCAATCAATCCCAAAAAGAATCATTCAGAGAAATAATATTCTCATGCGAAAATTTGCGTGTTTGGAATCTCGAATTGCCTCCTTCTTCCTCTTCTTTACGAAGGTTCTGCGTCAATCAATTATTGGGAGTAGCTGAGTAGGAAGCCTCAAACCTGAGCTATCCGTCACCTTAATTTCGCCTTTAAGAAGAGAATTGTCATGAAATTGGGGCTAGAGGTTGAACCAGTTGCTGATATTCGCGTTCACGAAGGTTTCTTACCTACAGAATTATCCATTTGAAGAAAAACGGAACGGAAACTCCACCCTTCCTTGCTCTAGTTTAGGATGCAAACGGAAAGCAAATTACACGATGAGCTCAAGATTTTTCCTTCGCTCGCAAAAACCAGCAATCAAAATTTCAGCTCTTGATATCAAAGCTTACAATTTCCCGAAATGCGTTTTCCAATGAGGAAGTCGAATTGAGCAGCTCGCTTTCATCAGTTTGGGGTTCATTTAAAATAAACCCCAATGCAGCATTTTTGCAACTCTTTGTCTGAGAAAACTCCGTTTTCAATGTCCAGTACTTGAGAAAAACACTGATTACACATTAGGAATCAACCTTCATAATAAAAATTGCGGAATAATGATCTTTCTGCGGCAGGAGTCAGCAGGGGACGTGTAGATAATTTAGAAACCCTTGGCTACCCATTCGAATCCAATTGCTAATCTCTCGGAGAGAGGAGAATTCTAACCCTTTTCAAGAAATTAGAAGGGCAATGGACCTCAAACGAAACAACGGAGTCTCAATATTTTTTTATTTAACACCCAATTCTTAATTAAAATTTTTCTTGACCCCGGGTTCAGCCAATGAGGGTTAGTTAGGGGAGGAATAGAAGGCTTGGTGAATTTTTAATTCAGGAATGGTTGTAGAAAGTTCTGAAATCGATCATTAGGGTCCATGCGAAAATCCCAAACATGGAATTCCTAAATATGGGAAAATCCCAAATGTGAAAACCCTAAAGGTGAAAATCCTAAATATGGGAAAATCCAAAATACGTGAATATCCCAAATTTGAAATGTTTGCAGGGACTTTAGTTGCTAGGTTGTTAGGTTCCCAAGTATGGGATCCTTCAACCTGGGATTTTCATTTATGTTTGGGATTTTCACGTCTGTGATTTTTGTTTATGGGATTTTCACCTGACACCGATGATAAGAGGGTGGAATACGGCTTTTCCTCAAAAATAATTTTGTAAAACTCAATTATTTATTTGAAAAACATAATGATAAATCAAAGTTAGGAAATTAACCTTTACTCGCCGAATAGACAAGCCGAAGGAAAAGAATAAATGTTTTTTTGCAGATTTTTTTATCTTTAGAATGAAGACGTATGGTCACTGGATGATGATGATGTAAAAGACTAAGATTTCTATAGGCTTTAAATCCTGAAAACATTATGATGATGCTGGCCGAGGTATAGTGGTGGGGTTAGTGCTGAAAATCTTGAATTGAAAAAGAAGAAGACTGAAGAAAAGGAAGCGACAGGTGGGAATTGTCCATGCGGAATTCCTCTCTTACTCCTATCTCCCCGTTTTTTTTTCTTTGTATTTTTCATTCTGATAGCTGAGGAGTACTGCCTATACTGACTCCTCATCACTTAAAAGACTTGATTTCCTCGTGACGTGAGGTAAACTTTCATCTTGATTCTTCATTATTATTATTTAGGAGGATTGCCATTATGAACTTCCTTCATTCACTTTTCCGCACACTTTCATTCATGATGTCATGTCAGGAGGGTGGGTCGGGAGTTAACTACCTGAAATTATACCTGTGGAGTAGGACTTAACAAAATATTCGCGTGTTAGAAATTAATGAGAATAATGTGAGGAGCAGAGAGGCCTGTACTTTGCAGAATTTGGACAGGAGCAGAGGTGAGGAGGGTGGATGCTGCCGGTGGCTCGTGGCAAAGTAAATAAAGCTGGCTCATTTTCTTTTTTTCTGTATGTAAGCCCAGAACCAGGCTGAGGTCCTCTTGATTATTTTTTTTTCTTTGTCAGGAGCCCCATTATAATTTTTTTTTCATTTTCTTTTAAGATTTTCTTTATTTCAACCCTTTCATTTCCTTGGCTCACTTCAAATCTCAACTTCCGGTTGGACCAAGAGATTTTTTCTCTCTTTGTTTTAGTAGCGTGTGCTTCTCGTGCACACGACCTCCTCTCTAATCGTCCTAATCTTTTCCCCCATCTCTACTTCTGTTAATTTTCATTCTTAAAAGGCTCACCTGTCTCCATTCATTTCTAAATTTGAGAGTAAGGAGCCTTGTGATTGATGTCAAGATTTCGAAATGAGGAAAAAATGGAGTTGAACGAAATCTTTGAGATTAGAAATCAGAATTTCAAAAACAAAAAAGTAGCTAGAAGGCAGAGAATGATGAAATACTCAGCCGTGTTTTACACTCTTGAGCTTCAAAACTGATTTTTTTCCGATTTCCAACACCGTCGTTTTTGTAATTTCAAAAAATTTTGAATGCAAGTTGGAACAATTTGCCAGTTGGAATGTCCTTCTTCGTCAAGATTTTGGAAAGCCACAGATGAAATTCGAAAACGGGCGAAATATAGTTTTAATCACAGAATTCTCAGGTATCGTTAGCTTGAACGACAATTTTCCCCCAAACCCTTAATTCTACCCATTGTTTTTAATCATGAGGATTTACAGTTTAGATCAGAGGTGATTTAGGGGTAGAAGAGATGGAGTTTTAATCTCTCTACTAATTAGAAAGTACAAATTAGGGCCGTTGCCCTCTCAACTCTAAACTCACGGATTGCTGACCAACCGGTGAATTTAGAAACCTCCGTGCGTGCCTACCCTCACTTATACACCGTCAATCCATTCTTCCTACTCACTCTGACCCTCCGTGTCAATAACTTTTCTACTCTGATTAATCTTCTACAGTTCTTATCAGGAAAGATACAATTTTCTTATAATAGTAGAGAGAAGACGTAATTTTTTGCTGAATTTTTGCAAAATAGAAGCTGAAGCCATGGACCATAGCAAAAGTTGTCCACTTTATTTACGGAGTAGCAGTCTGATCCCAACTTTCTTCTCTAAATTAAGTTTACCATCAACTTCCTCATAATTACTGCCAGCTTGGATTTGGAAATTAAAGTTTTAATGAGGTAAAATAAAATTACCCCAATTGAACCTCTAATTAAGCTTGCTGAAGAAGGAATTTGATGAATTTAAGCCCCAAAACCAAACCTGGCATATAGGGTCGGTGGGGGTAGCTGTGAAAGGTGGGGCAACTGTGGACGGCTGTATTTTTAAGCATTAGACACGTGTTTTGAAATAACTAAAATTCGAGCAATGTGCACGAGGTCGAGTACATATTGCTCGAATTTTAATTATTTCAAAACACGGGTTTAATGCTTGAAAATCCAACCGTCTACAGTTGCCCCACCGTCCACAGTTACCCCCACCTACCCTAGTTCACCGCTAATCCTTCTAAAATCACTAGAACGCATTTGTGAACCTACTACCGAAATACATGAAAGAAAAGGCTGACTTTTCGTTATCCTTCACAATTTTTGAGGAGGAGGTGAGATGAGGAGTGAGGAGGAAGAGTTATGGAGCAACTTACCTCATCTCACCTCCTCAAAAAATTTGAAGGATAACGAAGTGTCTGCCTATCCAGGAACTTCCGAACATCTTCAGTTTCCATAAACATAGTTAAAAAACAGTATGGAGTTCTGGCCGACGTTGAGAACTTCATTGTCTCATTTGCAACTTGGAAGCAAAGCTTGGAAAGTAAAATGATTTCGTAGGTTTCACAAAGAATTAGACGTTGCCGCTATCATGTACGTATTTATGAGAAGGAAAAATTGAGGATGAGGATCGTCCTCTTCCTCCTCAAATTTTCCTCCTCATAAAAACGGATTGCGGATGAGTCGCTCTATTATGTACGTATTTATGAGGAGGAGGGTTACATTTAATATAGGGAGTGAGGAGGAGAAGAAGGAGGAAGGTTACATTTAACAGGGAATGAAAGTAAAGGAAGGAGGAGGAGGTGAAAATTCAGTTAAAAAAAATTAAATTTTTTATTTCAATCTGCAACTTAGTTACATGTGCTACTACGCTGAGAAATCTCATTGTTGAAATCAGGTTGGAGAAATTAGTAAAAAGGATATTTTACTACTAAAATTTTGGAATCAAAGAAAATAAGTTCAGTTTCTGACAAGTATCAGTATACACACGTATCGTTTGGACACTCTTTTAAAAACGGCAAATGGCAGGCCATTTTCGAATTCCTATCTTCGTCTGAACTCTTGGTGGCTACTTTAAGGTGTTTATGCTTTCATTTATTCTTGTTTCGGTCGATTCATCCAAACCAATGAATAATTTCTGGACCCTGATTGTCACTATAATGGTTTGTCGAGGTTTTTGGTCCATCCAATTTAATTAGATTAAAATAATTAGAGATTAAAATAAATGTAATCTTCTTCTCTCTCTTCCTCCTCATAATCTCCTCAAGTTTTCCTCCTCATAAAGACATGCATGATAGCGGCAAATCCTCTTTTTTTGCTGACCTCGCGAAGATGCAGATTCAAGCCAGGGGCTAATTCCAGCAACACGTGAAAATCAAAACAAAAATCCCCAGCCTGTGAAAATCTCCAATGTAAAAGTTACGAGTTTGCAGAGACTGTTTAGTTGTTAGGTTATTAGATTGTAGCCGGTTTACCTGGGATTTCAGGAATAGTGTTTTAGGATTTTCACATTTTCATAGATTCTTGGCTTGCTTTTCAAAAGTTCGATTGGGTAAAAAGCATGAAATCTTTCAACTCATCGCAACAGTCAGTCTCTAAAAACTTGTGATTTCCCCATTGGAGATTTTTACGTTGTGGATTTTCAAATTCAAAAATTCGGTAGAGCCTATGCTGGAAGAGGAAATGAGGATTTACTATGTTTACATAATTCGAGTGGAGCTGAGTGGATGAAATCGAAAAAAATTTAGTGAACCCCTAAATTTTGAAGGAGTGAAGTAAACTTTAAGGCATAGCTGATCTTTAACGAATATTATCCAAACAATTTTGTTGAAAGGTCGGCAGGAAGGGAAATTTCGCCACCAAAAGTCAGAATTGGCAAACAGGATGCACTGATTTCCACCTCTCCCACCTGTTCCTTTAATAATTACCTGGAATTGAGCGTGCCTCCTTGTCGTGTGCCTAGCGTAGCGTAACTTTCTCCCTGACTATGAATGAAACGCGGTAGTTAAAGGGACGAAGGGTCAGGAGCTAAGAAAGGAAAGAGGAAGAAGAGATGGAAATCAAGGAAAGGATTTGACTAAAGCATCATTCGCGTGTCCCTCAGATTCACCTCTGTCCCTTTAATAAGGCAAGGTAGTTTGAATGGAAGCTTTCAGCGTTTCCGGTGGTGGTGAGGGGTGTTGGATTTCCGTTTGCAATGATAATTTATAATGAAGGGATGATTTTTGTCGGTCTGGTCCAGGGAGGAGGAGGAAGTCAGTCTGAGAAATAACTGATGCGGAGAATTCTAAGGACGGGGAATGAAGTACCCCCTACTTTTCCTTCATTTAATCAGATCACATGGAGTGAGTAGCTTTTTTTTAGATGAAAGGTGAAAAAAAGTGGTCTAGTCTCAAATGAGTGATTTTTAGCTGGTCAGGAAAGGAAGGAGGAAATTATTTGTTTTTAACCTTTTTCTGTTATTACGGGGAGGAGAAGGGAGCTCGAGGCGGCAGGCACGCGTTCACCTGAGTGAAGAAGTCCACCTGCTCTTAAAGAGATTAATACAAGAGCATCTTGTACTACGAGGCACAAGACGGAGGGAGGAAAAGCATAGGATTTTTACAGGTGTTTCAAGACTAAAGAAAATGAGATGAAAAAGAAAGAAAGAAAAAATCAAAGCCTCTCTGCTCTCTTTTTTTCCTTCTTCTTCATTATAGCCTTTTATAGGCTCATCACCAGAAACCTATTCTTCTTTCAGTTTTCTTCTGTCAACTATTCTTCCTAAAAGAAAAGACAGATGAAAACCACAAGAATCAAAATTTCTCGCTGTTGGAAATTCGTTACACCCAAATTCAAGTATAAAAATTTTTGAACTTCAAGTTAAACAAAGAAAAACAAAATTCGCATCTTCATTTCCTTTTTTTTGAGTTCAATAGTCTGAGGGCTTTTGAAAACTGTGGCTCCGAAAACTGTTTCAAGCGCAAGAAGCTTTCTATAAAATTCGAAGGAAAGCTTAGAACCGATAAACTGCCACTTCAAAAATTAGTCAGCAATTTCGTTAATTTTGTTTCGAAAAATTCAAAAAAATATATTAGAGAAAAATCATAGTAATCCCTTTGCGCGAGAGCAATTAACGGGGCCAAATGGATAACCTGACTTGAAATCAATGCTTAAATTAAAAGTATTAAAATATCGCGTGTGGCGTTTTCAAATAGCATCTGTGATTCGTGAATCATGTACAGGGTGTCTAAAATTAATTTCCTCAGCGAAAATTTTGCAAATTTTTAAAATGCCGAAAACGGATATTTCTGATTTGAATTTTAGCAGAAAGACTACAGCAATCGATGGCTGAACGTAAGCTAACTGAAGCTGAATTGTTTAAAAAAAGTTTCTTGAAATATTGATTCAGTGAATTTCAAAAAAAAGAAAAACTTTCGCTGAGGAAATTAATTTTAGACACCCTGCACCTTGCTTCTGATTGTTAAGAAAGAAATCATTCTTAAGTAACCTTCAGCATGTTTTATTCTCCAGGCAAGATTTTCCAACAATTAAATTCCCATCGTCATGCTCTTCCTCAATATTTGTAGGATAGGAATTCTTTAGAGTGTGAAGATTCGCAGTTTTATGTCAGCTCATTCCAGACCACACTCATTTCAAAGGGTCACGAGATCATTAATCATCCAGATTCATCATCTCATTTTCTGGAGCTCGTTGATTAAGAGGCCTTAGTGCTAACAACGGAAATTAAATTGCCAGAAAAGAAAACGGTTCCCCCCGATTACCTCCAATTCAAATACCTCCAAACCGAATACCTCCAAATACCAAATACCTCCAATCCAAATACCTCCAATCCTAATACCTCCAATCTAAATATCTCAAACTCTGCTGCTAATTATAATATAACGGTAAAATGAGTCGAATTTATTCGTCATAATAATCTATATTCACATTTGGAATTGCAAGTTTTGGGCAATTCTTGTCAAATACTCGCTCCCGCCTTTGTTGGCATCCAAACTCATGATTTACCGTTATAATGTAAGTAACAGAAGGAGAAGTCCCTCTTCCTCTTTGGAGATATTTGTAAGAAGATATTTAGATTAGAGATATTCAGATTAGAGATGTTTATAGATTGGAGATATTTAGATTGGAGGTATTAGGATTGGAGGTACTTGGATTGGTGGTATTTGGTATTTGGAGGTATTTGGTGTTTGGAGGTATTTGATTTGGAGGTAATCGGTTTGGAGGTATTCGGTTTGGAGGTATTTGAATTGGAGATAATCGGCGGACACCACAAAATTTAATAAATAAAGAAAAGTGAAACCAACTAAAGTACTATTAAAAAAAATTAAAACAGATTCGCTTCCCGTATCCTAAAATACCCAATTTTCACAAGCATTTTCAAGCAGCCTCTTGACCGCCTCTTCCGTGCTGCTTTCTCCATCAACTCAAAATTTGGATTGGGCAGGTGTTCCGTATGAGTGACTTTGGGCCTCTACCATGTGTCCCATCTAAGACGCAACGGAGCAAGTGAGAAACTTGAGAAAAAATGTGGCGGGAAGCAGAAATTGCGCGGCGTGACTTCTCATTTCGTTTCTTTTACTTCTTTTTTCTCCTGCTGCATTCCAGTGGGGATTCTATTTCTGCACACAACACTAGTGCTCCTGACTTTCTCCGTTGCTTCTTAGATGGGACACATGGTACTTTGTTTAAAGAAATTCAGAGGAAATAATCACCTATAAATTTGCTTTTGTTATGCTAAGACCTAAAAATCAACAATGAAAGTTTCTTTTCCTCCCGATTACAATAGAAATGATTTCCTCGTATAAGTCTTTCTGTCTTCTCTCTTTTCCATAGGAGGAATAAAATGTCATGCAGTCTGAGAAGACTGAATTCTGATTTGTATTTTGACTACCTCACTAGCCGACTTTTGTCTTCTGGAAACACTTCAGTCTAGGCTCAACAGGTAAAAGGGGTAAGTCATAAAAAATAAAATAAAAGGAAACCACGACGACAGAGGAAGTGGAAATCCTAAATTATCATATGACTAAGCAGTCGTCCCTTCGTGTGGGAAACCGCGTTTCCTTTCACCCTATACTTAGGCCCAGCCGGCCGAATTCCATCTTCCCGAAAACCTATCAAAACAGGCATGCGCTGAAAAAATTTCAAATGTTCTCGTTCTCTGCGCCAAAAAACTTTTTACTCCCCGAGAATATTAGTACTAGTAGTAGAACGAAAATTTCAGCCCAATTAATTAAAGTCTCGAGTTTCCGAATCGAAGCGGAAGCAGCTCCCACCTCATGCAAACTTTCGTGCCTTCATAATGATCTTTGGAGGGGTCAGCTGGGGTCACGGCCAATGCAAGCGTTGGTCAGATATGTAAGAGCAAGCAAACACTGGTGTTTCAGCCGGCTCGAACCAACTAGGCAGGCGGGACTGTTATCCTTTACCTATCCAGTATTCAAACCTGAATTCACACCCGTGGTGGGTTGTATTCTGACTTTCTCCAAAAGTACAGACATCTTGCTTTTAATGTAAAGAACTCTCTAGGTTAAAGTAAAGGCCTGTGACCATTACATTCGACTGCCTCGAAATCCATTCTGCCAACTATTTAATAGTTGGCAGATTGGGTTTCCGATACAGTTTAAGAAGCTTTTTCTCATCAATTACGACCAGAGGACGATTTCGGAAAAATGGTTTGTCAGATGGTCTTCCGCTCTGGCTCTATAGACGCATTTTTCAAACATGCTCTTCGGGAAGTTGGGATTCGGCGAGTTGGGCTTTTACGCTTAACTTTTACTATACATTCAAGAAGGGACTTATGGCTTTTTCAAGGGAGCTTTACCATCAGAATTTATATTACCTAATCGTACACTTTATGAATTTTTCAGCGATCCCCAGGTTTTGAAAATGTTTAATTCTTAAAAATCCTTCAATGTTCAAAGTTGAACTGAATTTTTTTCTTAATTCCCAGATCACACACTTGCACTGACTCCACCCATTTTGCCGTCTTGCCAGGAAATGCAATGAACTGTGTAGGAAAGAGCAGCTGAAGTATTGGAAGCAGTGACCACTAGCACGTACTCAAGGGATCGTTATACCGTATTACCACCACCATCACCAGATCATTAAAGGGCTTGAGAAACAGATGAGGATGCGGTGAGCACGAGCTGAATCCCTCATTATCATCATCATCTCTCTTTGCATCTTTTACCAGGAAATAGCCAACACCTGGACTTTCTGTGGTGCTAATGATAGGCTCTCATCTGGAAATAAGCGATTAATCCGAAGGTACCTCAGCAGAACAAGTAGTACAAGCTAATTCATTTCATCACAACTGTCTGCATGAAAATGAAAATTATTTCGAATCTAAGAACTTTACGTACAAACAGTATGCACTTGAATTCGGATTTTCCCGGAGTCTCAAGCTTAGATTAAAGTGGTGACAGTTTATTTTATGAAGCTTTTCGGTGACAGGTGAAAATCTCGAATGCGAAAATCCCCGTTGCGGAAATCTCTGTATGCGAAAATCGCCTTTAAAAATTACAAGTTTGCAGGGAGTGGAGTGTTGAGTTGAAGGACCTCATGCTTTTACCATCCGGTGTCACCTTTGCATAGCCTGACAAGCAAGCATCCAAGAAAATGCAGGAACTCATAGTTTTAAAATAAGTGCCTGCAAAGTTATAATTTTTGAAGAAGATTTTCACACTGGGGAATTTCGTTTACGGGATTTTCCCATGGAACCAATCTTGTCACTCGATTTATGAATAGCTCTGAATTAATAAAACGAGTGAAATCAAGATTTTATATTTTATCCGATTTTTCCTTTCCTTTTTGAGGGGAGAAACTTGAGAGGGAAGGTGTAAAAGACTTGAAATTGTAATTGGTGGTGTAATCCTAGACTTGCTGCCAACCTTCTCATCCAGGTGAGTCTCCTATTATCACTCAGCTCATAACAAGTGTAATCACATAAAATAATGATTTAAAACCTGTGAATCCTTGGCAGGTGGACGTGGAAAAGGCAAGGAACTTCAACTGCATCTTCATGAAATCCATTAATTTGTTTATTTTCATCCCTACTGCTCCGCTGCCGCCCTTCGAATTCTATTCTTCAAAGGGGAAGAGGGAAGGAAAAAAAATTCAGGCGTTCTTTTGAAAATCCGCGGAGATGCCGAGTCCATTGTTTTAAAAATATGGAAGTTGTAATTAGGAAATACCCTTTCAGCCTAGCGGAGGCTGCCTACTGCAAAGCTCGAATTCACTCCGGTGACTTTCCAGCTCCATCTCAGCTCCAAGTCCAGCTCCACCGGAGCTAGAACTTGGACCTTTCCAGCTCCAGGAATCAACCGCCCCAGCTCTACAAATTAACACCTTGGGACCTGAGCTCCGTCGGAGCTGGAAGTCAGACTCTTCCAGCTCAAGAAATCAACCGCCTTTTCGCTGATGGTATAGCCATGCCCTTAACAGCTGAATTTACTAGAAATCATCCCCATCAGCTTTGTATAGCTGACTTTAAAAATTAAATTGAAATGAAATTCAAAGTCCAAACATGATTTTATGAAGTCAGAAAATCCATATGAATGATAACGTAA